>SRPN01000479.1:0-14552 GCA_018360045.1 Claviceps capensis | reverse complement strand
TCTTTGTCGTCGATCATCGTCTTCGTGTGCAGTTCAGGTCTCGTGAGGACCTTTGCTGCCTTTTTCATCCACCGTCTGTCCTTTGTTTTCTATTTCACCTTGGAAAAAGCCCCCTTACAATCATACAGTTGCCTCAATGCCCCAACGCGGCAACGCCTCAATACTGTCTTTGCCATTCAACATTGTATGATTGTAATGGAATTATGTTTCCTTGTCTGAGATAGAAGATAAAGATAAGTCGGTTGAAGAAAAGGGAGGGTAGGGGGAGAAAACTTTCATTTGTGTTGGTCATTGATGCCTCGTTGTTGGAGAGTGACGTTGGCGCATACACAGTAATGTTTCGTACCTGCTCCTCCGTGGGTACCCGGGGCCCCGGGTGGCTTAGGGGTTCAAGAATCAAGACCCGGCGACGGGCATACACGGATGCCGGCGTCTTGGCATATGGTACCACTGTGTGTTTGTGAAACATGTCTTTCTCTATCGGTATGTACGTCGGCCGCTACGCCTATGTACATGTACGTGTCATCCCACCGTGCAATGTATGCGTCGGCAGTCGACCTGGGAATGGGAGTTCCATTCCATTGGTTAGCGACTGCCGAGACTCGTGGTGAAAATGTTGGATTTGGCTGTATCAATAGCTCACGATCTGTCTGCAAACTGTGACACTCACGCACGAGTCACCCGTGACAATGGACGGCATCAGTATTGTAATTTGACGTGAATGGTCAAAGGAATATCGGTGATGTGTTCAGTGCGGAAATTACAATCTGCGCGCCCACATCACTCAACGAAGCAGCATTGACTTGGAGACAAAAAATTAGTGACATCAAATGAATGACATAACCTATCTAAATTGTGGCCTTATATCTGCGGAGAATTCTCTCAAATCTTTCTGTTGGAAGTATGTACAGAAGAAAGCATATCACCCCAAGTGTGCCAAACCATTGTTGTCCTCAAAGAACCATCCAGTCACATCCTCCCTGGCCTCAATCCCGGGTCAAAGACGCATCAAATTTTAATACCGCGTACAAGCATGAGCAATTTTGTGAAGCGGCTTGGTGCAGGTGAGTAGGTCGCTCGCAGCTCGTAGCGGGTGTGTACGCGCTTAGTAGTAGCTGTTGTACTTGTTCTGGTCGAACTCGTGAGTCCAGCACTTGTCCTCGGGGATGGGCTCATTCTAGAAGTTTCAAAAAAGTTAGTACATGATATAGTTGTAGATCGAAGGAAAGTTGAAGGGATCATTCTCTTGTACCTTCTTGCAGGAGTAGGTGGGGTCGCAAACGAGGCGGTGGCACGAGGGGTAGAACAGGTGGAGGAGAGCGAGATCGATCTCAACATCGAACGCAGCACTGAGGTCAATGTTGATGAATCCAAGGTCGAACTGGAGGTTGAGACAGATCTCGGCGTTGATATCGATAGCAATGCCCTCAGCGTTGACGGGCACCCAGTTGTCGCAGTGCTTCTTCTGGCCCTGGTAGCGACCGTAACCGCCCTGGTGGTGCTTGATCTCGCAGGAGTCGCAGCGGGCTTCGAGGGTCTTGGGGACTTCGACGGCTCGGGCTTCGACGGGCAAGCTGGCAGGGCTGGCCATGACGGCAGTGGCCAGAGCGATGAGGGCAGTAGCGAACTTCATGTTGGCGGTTGAGGTTAGGTTGGAATGTGAAGAAGTGGAAGTTGTTTGTGTAAGTTGGTGAGAGTTGAATGGATAGACGGATGGTTGGATGCGGATGGTGAACAAAAAGTCGAGAGTTAAGGGGATGAAGACGGTCCTTATATACGCTTCTCTGTCAGTCCATGACCTCTTTTTTCCTTCTCTACCGTACGGCGTAGGTATCCCATCTGAGCAGTGTAATTAGCCCGTTGTTTCTTTTCCCTCTTCACAGCTGTCGCATGTCGTCCATGGATCATGGCACCACTTGACGTCGGGGCGCAAGGAAGAATGGAGTCTTTTTTTTTTGCATTGCCGGAGCCTCAGTGTCCCCGAGCGGTAGGGCGGTAATTGACCCTGGCTAGGTATTTCGCTAATCAAGTTGCAGCAAGTCAAGACAAGGGCCATATTCGTACGGAGTATGTATGCTGACATGCATACCTACTTTGCGGGCTGCTTTACCGGCGCCTCAATAGACCCTCTCATACCGACTTTGGTACATGGCGACGAATCGGGAAATTTGTGCAAGCCCTTGGCCATGGCTGGGATTTTACATGCATCTTATGTACCTAGGTACTGTATCGATCGCCAACAGATTTCGCCGACTTGCTGCTTGTGTTGCCTGGGAGCAGGCGATTCGACGAAGAAAGATACCATCTGCAGATGCCCATGCAAAGGCAAAGCTGCTGCCCTACGCTACGACGCTCAGGGTGAGTGAAGTTGGCAGCCGTGTTTTCGGGGCAGGCCCTCTTCCCTCTTCGGGTTTTCCTTTACCATGATGAGTCGGCCAGCTGTCCCATTAGCGCTGAGTACGAACAATCTTTCTAGAAGGCTAGAAGTATGCTTCCGTGCAGCAACTGGAATCGTGTCCGACGCTATTGCTGATGATCTTCTTACAACTCACGATGTTCCCAACGTAAAGCCCAAGATGGAAAAGTCAGCTAGAACTTGGAAGGGGGGGTGTGGGGGGGACGGGAAGGAACGACGGGCGGTAGACGGCTCGATCGAGGGTTGGCAGGAGACAGTTGGCTGCACCTGCATGGCAAGACCCTGGACCCTGTCACTGAGGCGAGCTCCGAGCGTGCCGGGTCAGTGGTCCCTCACATCACCGGCATCCCAATCGATAAATCGATACGAGCCGTGCCTGTTCCTCGCCGCGACCACTCGTTTCGGGAAGGAAACGCCTGGGTTGGGGTTGCATCTGGCGCGCGGACTGCTAACCCCGACGTTCCCGTGCCGTGTCACATAGGTATCAGCCCATGACTTTCGTCGAGATGCTTCGACGCTTTGGGCTCAGACGAAGGGCGACCTCTCTGACAATTTCAGCACTCTGACGGCATGGATTTTCGACCTGCAGCCGCTGGCCCTGATTGCTGCAAGTGTTGTCCCAACTCAGTCTTGGCTGCAACATGACATGAAGATCTCGCCATAAGTCTAGCCTGTTTGGGGTTAGCGGAATCCAGCCAAAGGGTGCATCTTGGAATCTGGTACCCCGCCCCCGGCACTCCAGACTCCAATGACGATCAATTGCCGGTTGCATATCATGTAGTCAATCTCCGGCCATATGTATCAGGATCGGAGAAAACCCGGACACACGAGACAGAGTCTGACAGACACTAGGTTGGTATTGATAACTGGGACGATGGGACGATGGGACGAGAACAGCGCACAACGTGCACCAGGTTTTACCGCTATCCTGCCATTCTGCTTACAAGTTGCATGGGCCCACGGCAATTGATGCGAAGGCTGTGTGAGACCATAGACGTCTACCTTGCGCCCAAGCCAGATGGAGTCTACTGACTTTATTCCTCCGTAGACCGTAGACGGTGCCTACCTACAAGATGGAGTCGATGTACTCCATAGATTGGAAATGCAGAAAGAGTAGAGCCCAGTCTCGGCCCTGGACCAGCCAGAGCACATACCCACGCAGCAGCGGAATCTAAAACATGCATGCAACCAGCTTGAATCGAGAGAGTACATACTCCGTACGTTTTTCTATATTTTTAGAACCTGGGTCCTGCCTTTTGGTAAATGTAAGCGTCACATTGGATCAAGCATCAGCCTTCAGGGTCGCAATTAATTGCACGGTACCATAGCGTGCGCCCGGAAGTAACAGCACTCAGCAGTCTGCTACGATACCTAACCAGGGCTAAGAGGCACGAAAAGTGGCAAGATACCCCTGTACGAGAATTAAGCTTTGAGTCCCGGATGAAATCATCAAAAAAAAAACCCCCCCCCGGTCTACTACGTACTCCGTAGTGAGGGACAATTTTTTTCATTCACTGTTCAGTTGGGCGGCACCAAACCACGTGCGACATTTTGCAAGGCGCTGCTGGTCCGATGCCAAGATTGATCATCCAGCTGGCGGATGAGCTCGTATTTTGCCGCACAGAGCACTCAATGCTCTTTTAAAAGAATCGCTCCAAGGCTGACATGTCGATCGTGAGGCCTAGAGTTAGGGTTGTGCTCAGGCGTGACTCGGCGTTTGCAGATCTTTATACTCCCTCTCGCCCTTGTCCTTGCGAATACGACTTTCAGTCTCGGAGCCTTCAGCTGCAATTCCCAGAATTTCAATTCGTCCAGCGCATAATTTGCTCGTCTTGGGACTTGATCGAGAGAAGTCACCCGTCGCAATAATGTTCTTGTCTTGGGACTTGTTTGAGGAGGAGACTTGGTCGTAGAAAATGAGTTGAGGTTTCAACGGCGGGGTTCGGGAATTGACGAATTATTGCCTGAGAGTCTAAGATGCTTTGTATCGTAAGTTGGTAAAACACGCGAATCTGTACAACTCGTTCTGCATGTTACATTCATACGGAGTAGGCGTCCGCAAGTTGCGACTTGCAACAGCAGAGTTTCAGAGAGTGGGGAAAGAAAAATCCAGACCATTGATAGATTTTGACGTCAATGTTGTCTCCAAGAACAAAAAAAAAATAGCAGCAAAAGAAAACAAAGAACAGGATCAGTTCACCTCACGATGGCCCCTCAACACGATACCACTCCAGAGCCCAGGCAGGCCCCACGTATGTACAGCATATCGACCGGCCCCGTTCAGACGCAGTTTTCATGTATGAACATGAAGAGACACAAAGCTTATTGATATTGTCTCGCGCGCGACAACCTGCCTACGTGGGCTGAACTGCAGGCTGCAGCGTCGAAACGTGGTCCGCGGGCGTGGAGACTGGAGTAGCGCTGCATTTGCCTGCGACCCTCTTGTAAGTTGTTCCGAAGGCCGAAGAAGGGCCAGAGCTTTTGGCATCAATGATGGCATATTTGAGTTGGCTTGTCTTTGTGTACATATGCCCGGGAATATCATTTTCGGCAGAGGGTAGCCGCGGAGGTGCGTAGTGGAGATATGCGGCTGCGCGACGATCGACTTTGCATGTGCATGCATATTGATCGATATTGTGCGAGTGCGCCATGAGGCAGGCATATATGCGCGCATGTTGTGTATGTACATGTATATTACGTCTGTTGTATGTTTATGAGCACAAGAATACTTAGGTACCTATCCGTACGCACAAAGCCCTCGCATCAAGATGCAAATTCCTGTCTCACTCCATGCAAACACGATCTACCGAGTACATACATACTCCGTACATGCAGAAGACAGCACAAACCAGATGGTTGACATGCCACTTCTCCCACGGGCCATGACACCTTTATGGCGCAACAATCATGTCAAGCTCTTGGCGTTGTATCACACTTCGCATACTGCCGGCAAGCCAAGAAAAGGCGCCCGGGGATCAGCGTCGTTCGTTATCCGCAAAGCAAGAAGTACCTCCTTGATACGTACGGACATAATCTGCTTCTTGCTTTGCTTCTTGCTTTGCAGGCCTCAAGACCACGCGAACGGCAAGAAAACATCTCGGCAAACTCACCAAAATTGGGAATCTCCAGTGTCCACCTCGGCGCTGCTGCTGCATGGAACCGTTGCAGTATTCCCAGTCGGCACCGCCCGTTCAGAACCGTTTTTTTTTTTTCTTGGCCCTTTTTCCAACATGCAAGCAACGCAGAAATTACAGAGCCACCGACTCTAATACCTAATCGACAAAAAAAACCGATAACATACTCCGTATGCCAGAGAATGTATCCGAAAGTGAAGTATGCGTGTGCAACTCTGGGCATTCACTGATTCAGTCGAGCAGTTTCCCTACCTACATACATACATGATACATCATTCGGCGTGATGATCATGCGCCTAAAACCAGAGGGTAGGACTGTCCCAATCCCACCGACAATCACAGCTTCTGAGAATGTCATCTGAGAAAAATGAGAGTCCCACTCTCTGGCTTTGGCCGCATCGCATCGAACAATATGGAAGTTGCTCGACTAAATGTCCAATTGGGCTTGTGGCCATATGGTTTCGCATATAGCAGTCTGCTTCTGCAGCCTCATCCCAAAATTCAATTGACATCTCCGCTTCCTCAAGCATAGCTCTCATGTCGAACTTTACCGTTTGTATGGTGTGCTCGGCAGGTCCGTTCTGGTGCGATGATGCGATATTTGTTGATTGCGCAAGAATCCCAATCTTTGATGTGCCAGTCATTTGCGGCTTTGAGCAGTTCAACTTCTGGTACATTGTTGGATCTTACCCTCTTGATTTTCTTGTCCGTTTGTCCTTCCACTTCGACTTTCCAGTTCTTGAGTGATTGGTAGGCGTCGCTGTTAAGTGCGAGTGGTAACAGGTTACAGCCATTCCCTTCTCGAGTAGATGTCGATAATCACAAGAAACTACCTGTTTCCTCGGATCGTAGTTGGGAATGGCCCCGCGACATCAAACTGAACAAAGTCGAGTATGGTTATCGGCCATGCACTCAGTTCCTTTGAAATTTTGTTCCTCAGTTTAGTTATAACCTACGCCGCAGATGTCAAGGTCTACAGGGATCTTGACCTTTTTCTGGAGCGTCGTTAATTTGTGCAGATTCCTGATCTTGTCAGGCCCAAGGTGTGAAATATGAGACTGGGACTACGTGTGAAGTAAACTCCTGAAAGGGTTCACCAAGGAAGTCGAACGAAGGTTCGTTTCGTTGTATTTATATCTCGAGCGCGGGCTGGGTGCTTTCAGGCTACCGCTACGCATCTTCGCATTCTGTTTGACCGTTGTCAATCGAGCAGGTGGACTTGATAGTCACTCACGAGCTGCTTCTTTTGATAGTGAAATACGTGCATAACTTTCCACTTGAGCCTGAAAAAGCGCGGATGGTCCGATGCAGTGTCTTTGAAAGATGTTACTCTCTAGATAATGTACCAGCATTTCTTGCATGGTTTTACGGTCGCGCTTGACTCAAAACGTATACGAATCATTTCCGAATTGGTCATGCGCTTCTTAATAGACCAAAATTCTGGTGCTGTACCCCGCCTCAACCATTGACATGGAGCTCTAGTATCTACAATCAGCTCCTCAGTGCGGTTCGGGAAATACCAGACCTCGACAATGCCCTCTTCCGGCCCGCACCGACCTTCGAAGGCCTCGCGGATGAAATCAAAAGGTGCCTTCGGAACAAGGAAGTCAGCACAGTGGCCCAATGGATCACCAGCACCGCAGAAGTTAGAAGCATCGCATGCTCCACCACGCATTGCCCCATCCGTTGCCCCGTACCCTGTCCCTTCCATCACCCCGGGTCCGTCCAATGTCCCCCTTGGATCACCGAGGCCAGCTCCTCAAAGCTCATTGTGGTAGGTGCAAGTACGTCGGTATAGTATGTGAGGGCATTGTCCGTCAGCATTGTTGGGAATGCTAGTGGCAGAAGGTCATCTGGGACTCTCAGTCTCCAGCACCGGTTCTTGAAGTTGGTGAGCTTTGGTGCGATAAGATCATATAGAGAGCCGGTGTACTTTTTTGTGACCCTGTGTACTTTTCTTTCTCAGGGTATTCCCTCGCAGAATCGGTGATGATACGACGGATCCTATCATCGGCTTGTTGGTGCTGGGCCAAATGGTCTGTCGTTGCTTGGCCGTAGACATGGCCCCGGTATGCCGAAGGGCCTGGTGCCGATGGTCCTGCTGGCGTATAACTCAGTTGTGTAAGAGTTCGTTGTGCATCAGTGAGTCCGGGTGGTTGATGAGCAGAGGCGTCGTGGTTGGCGGAGGCATAGGCAGAGGTAGAGGCATTGGCAGCAGTGGACAGAGGGATGGACCGAAGCTGGGTGCTGGGTCGCCAAGTGGACAAGTGGACTGCCATGCGAACCTCAAATACGAGTTACATACTTCCGTCGCGGCCCTACGCTGCGTTTCGGGGCGAAGGAAGACTCGCCTCGCTTCGCTTCGGGTTGGAGAGAGTCGGGGTGGAAAAGTGAGGTTTGCGAAGTGGAAGTTTTGCGGATGGTATGGCGGTTTGCGGATACCTAATGCATGTCTCCCCACTGTTTTGAGCGCCAAATTTACGAGGCTCCACCACGTCTCTTTTCCCTGCGCAGGTGTCCTTCCGGGGGCCCTTCCGGGGGATGCCTGCGGCACTGCTCTGGGGGATTCTAGGGGCTCTTTACAGCACTGTCAGCAGCGCGGGATGGCGGGCAACTGCGTAGAAATATGAGGCGCGAAGCTCATTCGTGGTCAGTCTGGAAATTTGGCAGTTTGGCCGCTTGGCAGCATTGTCAGGTTTGCCAAATGGGAGCGGATCGATCACCCCGGAGTTCTGTTATTTTTCATCGTTTTCTCACATTTTCCTTGTGAAATGTTGTTGCCATGTACTTGTTGAGACACCTTTTGTGATCGAGGGATGCTTTCTGTAGAGTTGTCGTGTCAGTCTGGATTTGCATGTTTCTCGTTTCCTAGGCATCTGGAGAGATCGCATGAAACATCCGAAGTTCAACACAAGGGAGATCAGTTTGGGCATTTGGTTAAAAAGGTTGAGAGAGCCCACTGAGGATAAGAAAGGAGGGGGAAAGAGGAAAGGGGAGTTTTGTCGTGTTTGAGGACTTAGTTTCTGTCGTGAGGATAGTGATTGGGTATCGTTCTATCTTCCCATTTTAGTCTGGTAGATCTTGTCATATCTATCAGTCATTCTTCTCTTGTCCTTTCTCAGTCAGTTGAGATTCTATTCTTCGTCTGTCTGGACACCCGTTTGACCTTTGTCCGGGTTTCCACCTTTTTCGGCCTTCCGACCTCTCATATTCTCTGTTGGGCCGTAACTTGAGCTGTTACTGTGCACACCAACTTGCCAAGAGATGATGTGGTTGAAAAGCATTATGTATTGCCAAATGATGATATCATGATGTCATCTTTTCGACCGTTTTCACCGTTTGTTTCTTTACGGAGTACTGCTTACTCTTTCTTTTCCCACCCCCTTGTTTTCAGTCTTCCTTCTTTACTTCTTGCTCTATTTTTCTTTTTCTCTCGCCTACTTCCTTTCCTTTTTTGCACTTCACATTCACTCGTTGGTGCTTCTACGTATTGGCGACAACGCGGCCCGGCCCGCTGTTGACATAATGCATCGGAGTTGAAAAAAGCACGATCGGTCATCCGTGTGGTACATACACAAATGCCGAACGTCGTCTTCGGAAGCTGACTGCAACGCAAGTCAAGCAAAATCCGTGGCGTGTTTGGGCACCGCCAGTGCGAAGCAGTGATCGGGACTGCCGGCTACGGCTGAGTACCTATGGAAGGCATTTATTCGTGGGTGAAACCTAAAAAGGACACCCACTACATCTTGTCCTTTTTAGGTTTCACCCACGAGTTATGTGTCTTTGTACGCACATAACACATGTCAACATACCAATGATATTGACTCGTTTCACGCAGCTCCCGAACTTAGGCCTTCTCGGGTCATGAAATCAAGTCAGCCCCCATGTTCAGGCAAACCCCGCAGACTCGGCGCAAACATTGATGCAGCGAGGCCAATCGTAGTCTGCTGCTGACATGCATGAGTCTAGAACGGCCATCAACATCCTTGTGTACCGTCAAGGCTGTTCATGGCTGGTGGTGTGTAGCTTGTATAAGACAAATCAAGCTCAATCCGACATTTCGCGTATGACTCATGAGCAACATAAACTTATAAAGTGATCGTCTGCCTGGTTTCGGCGACAGACAAAACTATCTTGTCTGTGCGAAACGCAATAAAATCGAAAGCCATCAACTCCAAGTCCATCTTTCGCTCTTTATTAGACTTTCAATTCAGATCGCCTTTTCTTCCAGCATCAGTCTGTCGTAAAGACAAGCCATTCGAGATGATGAATCAACTCATATTCGCCGCCCTGTTGGTCGTGACCAGCCTCGCAAAGCCGACCGAGAACGGATCCCCGGAATCCAGCCTGGACAAACGGTGCACTGGCTCTGGCAGCTTCTGCAACAACGGAGTCCCTTGCTGTGGCGGACTATACTGCAGTAACTCACAAATTTGTCGCGGGTGTAATGGGAGAGGTTCCTTTTGCAACAACGGTGTCCCTTGCTGCGGTGGACTGTACTGCAGTAACTCACAAATTTGTCGCGGGTGTAATGGGAGAGGTTCCTTTTGCAACAACGGTGTGCCGTGCTGCGCCGGACTATACTGTAGCAACTCGCAGATTTGTGGTTAGGACAAGTCCGGAAATATCGTCTTCGGTGGAAATGATAGGCCTCAAAGGTATCATCGTGTCAGTGGACTATGTAGCAGCAGTAATTAATTCAACTTAATTACAAGCTGGACGAATATGAGGCTCAACTCTTCAAGATGGCAAGCGACAGATGAACGCGATTGAGTCTTGGACGTCTCGTTGGGGTGCTTTGCGAGGAGGATCGATTGAGGATTTTGGCAATTGGGGAAGAGGGTGGAACAGCACGCGCGGTTCTTTGTTGTTCGTTTGTACTTGTTCCGTGCCGAAAAGTATGAAGCTTCGGGCGGCATCATGAATTGTACATATGTAGTTGGCAAGACGAACAAATGCAAGTCGTGGATCTCCGCAATTTACATGCGCTAATTACCCGCGCCCGTTCCCGATCCGAGCCTTCCCGAGCCGTTCAACGCGAGCCTTTGAACGCGATTTTTGTCCGTACTCCGTAGATTGAAAGCAATGCAAGGATTAGGGCTCACGATGAATCGCTGACAGCGGTGCAAAGGCGCAATCGACTCCATATCAGGATGTGCTCTAGAGTCCAGAAGCGAGCCCCTTCCGATGCAAGGATACAATGTACGGAGTCATGGTCCCATACAAGCCCTCATTAAAGAAGAAGATGGGAAGAAACAGATCATAAAAAAGGCTCCGATGCGATGCTGACTCTGAGGAACAAAGTTCAGAAGCGGAGTCCAGCTCATGTGAGTGCCGCATAGTTAGAAATATCAGCGACGATGGTATAGCTGGGGGAATAGTGTAGGGGTTATCGCGTCCGCTTTGCATCATCGTACATGCTTGCGGAAGGTCCGGGGTTCAATTCCCCGTTCCTCCACAATCTTTTTGTTTGGCAACCCACCACACTCATACCGAAGAAACCGGACATCAATACTCCGCACTGGAGCATCGAGATTACATTTTGCCCTTTGCGAATATCCATCGTCCAGACGCGATTTGGCGCAAACGATGTTAATTCCCCACGCGCCGGTGCAGTCGGCACAACGCTCACACGAACAACGTTCCCGCCACGCATTCATGTGGTGCATCGTACGCCGTACAGCATAAAAGTCATGCGCTCGGCTCTCTACCCTTCCGATGAAAAAGATGGGGATATTTCCCCATTTTTCCTTCTCCTCATGTACAACATACCTCCTTTGCGGAGTACCTACACCGTACATACATTACTGCCCGGGAACTCCGGGCGGGTAAAAAGGGGTCCCTTCAGGCTTCAGCTCTGTGGGTTTTAAGCTGCGCTACCTACTCCGTATGTACTCTGTACAACGCCACCGCGGGGGGGGGGGATTCCTTCATTCCGCATTCCGAAGCACACTGTCAGTGTCTCAGGAGTCTGGACTCAGGAGGTAAGAAGGGACGCGATGTCAGTCACCGAGAATATGGAGTTGACTTTGCGCGCCTTCTTGTTTCAGACGATGGCACCAAATCAGGCCTTATGAAAAACCAGAACGAACGTATCGCAGAGTGGCATCGCTTGAAACACACATACCTAATCCGGCCAGCAGCTTCCTGCCAAGCCGAGCACATGTATCTTCATCTTTCCCTTTGGGGCATCCCTCGTTTCGGTACCTAATTAAGAATGAGCACCCAACATCCGTGCTCATGCCATATGTGAACTACGTGCGCTACTGCCCAATCAAAGGGCTCTCCGAGTAGTTTGATGATGTATCATGCCTCCCCTTTTGGGAAGTTAGCTCGGTCCCGGGGAACGGGGCCACGGCCCTTCGGTCGAGTGAGTATCCGGTCGCGAATTGGTGCGACGGTGTGGCGGCGGAAAGGCCGGGTTCCTGACATATGACGCCTTGAGCGTTCGTTCGCTCGTTCGTTCTTAGCGGAAATCGGGAATAAGGGAGGAATTTCATGACGTGCCTTTTCAATGTCTCTTAGGTTTCGAGTTTCGGCTTTGGCTTTGACTTTGGCTTTGGTTCTAGTCCAGGGGACAAAAAGAGCTCGCCGCTCGCATAGTCAACGAAGCTCCACGAACAAGGTAGACAGAAAATCCGCGCAAAGAATCGACGGACGGGCCCAAACCGACACAGAAACGCGGACCGAGACGCAAAACTCAATGGAGGTGATTCCATGTGCTGCGGCCGATCAGGTCATTCCCGTGGACAACATCCGCACACGAACCTTCTTCATCGTGGAGGAATGTCTGGATGAGGAAGCGCTGCGGACGGCGTTGGATCAACTGATTCGGAAGCATTGGCGCAAATTGGGTGGCCGGTTGGTCATGCGACGCAAGGACAAACTCCTCGAGTATCATATTCCCAAGACCTTTGATCAAGACTACGTGCTGTTCAACTGGTCTACGCAGGAATATCCCCATTCCATTGACAAGATCGTGCCTGCTATACGCTCTCCGCCACTGGATAAAGGCCCCCAGTTCCTGCCACCTCTCGAGACACTTGATGACCATTTCCGGCCCTCGAGCTGGCCGTACCACCGACGAGATGACCCGCCCGACTCGCCGTTGCTCTATGTACACGTATCTCTCTTCTCGGACGCCACCGTGATTGCGACGAGTATTCCTCATCCTGTCGTGGATCAGATGGGCATGGCAAACATCATCAAGGCGTGTATGGGGATTGTGCAAGGGATAGATCCGCCTTCGTTTGTGGGCTACGAGGGCGATCTGCTGCCCGGCCAGGACAAGGCGTACAAAGACTACCCGAGGAATGAAGTCTGTCGCACGGGATACCAACGGATTCTCCGGACGGGGGAATACCCGCTGATACTGCTGCCTCTGATTCCGGACATAATTCTGCATAGAGAGGAGCATAACTTGCTGTTTTTACCGATGCAGATGATTCGAGCGCTGAGGGATAAGTATTCCAAGGCTCTGGCGGAGATGCATAGCGATTACACAAGAATCAGCGACTCAGATGTCGTTACGGCTCTCATCACCAAGGTTTGTCACTTAGGGAGAAGAGATGCGCGAAACCCTAAGCCCGCGACGTTTGAGTTTGACAATGTTGTTAGCTATCCCGCATGTCCAAGAAGACTCCTCGGACGCTGTGTCTCTCACAGACCACTAATCGTATGTTGCGGTCCTATCTCTCATCATGAGAAACAGCCATGCTGACTATTGTACCTTTGTGTTTTTTCACGTTCAACAGTCCGCGGTCTCGTCCCCGAATTAAGCCCAGAACGGAGCGCCGGCTTCATCCACAACTGCCTACATACCTCGACCGCCCGATTCCGCATCGATCCCTCAACACCCGCCCGAGATATTGCGTACGCGAATCGCAAGGCCATTGAGAAGAGTCGCGATCCACGAGATATTGAAATCGGTATGGTGGTGGCGCGAGAGATGGTGCGTATACGCCAGGGCAGCCACGTCTGTGAGCCGTTCGACCGGTCGTATCATGTATCAAACTGGTGCGCGGCGTGGAACGACGTCGACTTTGGGCCTATTGTCAAGGGGGAGACAAAGGAGGCCGGTGGGAAGCCCAAGTTCTTGGTTTTGGGGCAGAGCGGAGAACGCTGGTCGCCGTTACGTCGTGAGTGTTTACCAATGGACTGGACGACTATTCCTGGTCTGGTCTCGGGACGAGGACTCGATTTGATGGAACTAACGTGCGTTTCTAGTCTCAGCATTGATTCTTTCCAAGACGGAGGAGGGCTACTGGGTGCAGTTCGCTGCGTCTGTGCCGGCGATGAAGCTGATCAAAAAGCATTTGGCCGACGATCCCACTCTAGACAATTTCTAGTCTGCATTTGCTGCATTTTCTTTGCGCCTATATATTATCATACCTTTACTTTCTTCCTTTATGTTTCTTTTGTCATTTGGTCAGGAGTCGTACTTTCTTGCGATTGTCCTCTCAGTCCTCGGTTTTGGAGATCCGATGTATAGCAAGCGAGCGCAAGGCTTTGCTGTTTTGTTGACTTGATGTGCTCGTTCAAAGACAAGGTTGCTATCTGAGATAACTCAATGTAGGATAGACTCATAGAGGGCATGTACAAATTGCATTCAAGCACCATGTCGTTAGAGATGAAGACCAAGCGATTAGAAATCAAGGTGAATCGATGAAGTACAAAAACCAACTTGGCACAGATGAGGACCGCATGGAAACGGAGATAAAAGCGAGACGGGCGGGTATTGAGCTCGAGTCCGTGATACCACAAGGTTTTAAGTTCAACATGGAGAGATAGGTGAAGCCCAATGGACTGTTCCAAGCTTATCAGATTGCGCCTGCAGACGAGTCGAGAGGGTGAAAGTATTCCGGAATTCCGTCCGTGTCACACGTGTAGGCACATCGGTCCCCACCTGCGACATTCCAACCGGGCGCTGTGCACCCACGGTGATCCGTGATGGTACAGCGCTTGCCGGTTCAGGCAGTACAGGCACACTTGACACATCGAGG
>SRPN01000478.1:0-14596 GCA_018360045.1 Claviceps capensis | reverse complement strand
TGGACGTAACAGCTGCGGACTAACGCAAGACCAATGCACGTGCATAAGTGGCAGTGCTCACACTGTGGGGCATACCACCTAATGGGCGACAGATGCACTCTTGATAAGGCGGTCGCAGACATCTCCGGCAAGGACTCCACTCCGGGACTTACGTACGATACGGTCTCTCGTGTCAGAAGTTCGGACGGCATTATGTTCGATTGCCCCTTCGATCTGCAAGACATCACAACGCCGCCCAAAGCGGACCGGCTGGCTGACCTCAAGAGGCGCAAGAAAGATCAAGACGTGATGAATCTGCCCATGCGCACTGGTATGAACGAAGAGATCACGAATCATGGTATCGAAAATAATGAGGAGCACGGTGACGCAAACAGTGACAATGATGATGAGCACAGTGATGCGAGTAGCGAGGACATCTACGGTGACACTTGAAGAGGCTTCGTAGCAAAGGCGGATGGGCACGACGTGGCAGGTGACATAGTTGGCTACATAAAACCTAGACTAGAATTGATTGAGCTGGTAAACGGGGCGAAGTCCATGGTCTTCAGTGAGAGATCGGTGATTGGAAGTAACAGGAGTTCATACGAGGCGAGCGCAGCGAGGAGAGCCCGCGGCAGCGCCCCCGGAGGGTCGCCGAAGGCAAGGAGGGGGAAGTCTGAGCAGTGGACGGGTAGGTAGGTCACAGCCTCACAGGTGTGTATGGACATACCTCTTCTAATGTACTCCGTACGGATGCGGAGTAATAATTAGGTGGTGGGTAAGGTTCTAGAATCCTAGATATTGTCGCAGTGAAACCCACGAAGTCCTTGTCTGTCCCTTCACATCAGTCTCCCTGCTGCCACGCCACCAATCGCCGCACCCCGGCACCCGAACGGCGAAAGCGCCTTTCGCGTCGCATCGTTCATCTCCGTTATTTCCAGCGATGCATGGGTATGTACCTACGTACCTATTTAGAGTTTGATACGGAGTAGAAACACTTATCTCGCGCCGTCCAACCAGATTGTCGGTAACCTGTGCCGACTCTGCCGAGATCCGAGGCCACGTTGATGGCGCGCTGGCTTGGACGCATGTACCTAGGTACCTGTCGTCCGCGTTCACAACGCCTTGGAGAAGAGTCCCCCAATTACAAGACCAAAGCTTATGACCCGGACTTGAGTTTGTCCGCGAGGTAGGCGTGGAAGACACTCTTATGACTGGGCCAAGCCATGCGAATCCCTTTCTTCAACAGGAAATCTTCGTCATCACGATGGAGTTCCAACTTCCAACTTCCAACGAACACTCAACTTGAAAAGTTCTACCTCCACTCATTAATTTCATTTTCTTACCGTCGCAACAAGCCGTATTTGAGCGTATATTTGCATACATTTGAGACTGGTCATTGGCCCGTTTGTGAGTCTACCGAACTATACCAACCTGGGCTCCGCAAGCTGAACAATTTCCTAGTTGCCGACAGCCCAATTTCTTTCGACGCCTACAGGCGCTGTGACCTCTCAACACAGTAGCAACTTGCCAGAAGCCTTTACTAGCCATATGCGTTGGTGGGTGCTAGGTCGGACTCGGCTTTGAGAGATGCACCAATATTTCGAATTGTGTAAGTAGTAGTCAACATCAAGTCCAGAAGGATTTGGAAAATTAAATCATCTAATCTGTCGAAAACACCGGTGATGTTCATTTGAGCGAAACTGAGCTACGTCGAGCCTTGAAGCCCCAGCGATTGTATACGGTTCGTAGTTCTAGTTCCCGCTGTGTTTTGGCGAGAATCATGGATCGTTGTGGAAAATTCAGTTCCCCAAGTAATGCTCAATTGGAAGGTACATGCCGGGCCTTGAGTACATCTCAGCGATGCACGTCAATGTGTAGCCCGAGGCCAAGAAGACGGGCAGAGCGGTGACGAGGATAATGCTGGCAATGGCTGGGAACTTCACGACCTACGCTGTGTTAAGTACAATTTTTTTGCGATGAGAAGGACACAGATACCAAGAGAACTGACTTTGATTGATTCGGGACGTTGCTCGGGTTGGTATGCGCGTAATAGTGCGTGTAGGAAAGGAGCCTGCCCTCCTGACCAAGGCCAAAACAAGGCAAGACATTATATACGTGCATGTCGACGAATCGGACGCCCACAATATATACTCAGGTTGCAAAACTTAGAAGAAAGGCAAGGAATGGCATTTCCCGGTTTTTCATAGTGGAATCGACATGACCATATTGCGGGATCGCGCTGCTGAGAAGGCTCGAGAAGCGCATCAATGTATTTCAAAATCCCAAATGGACGAACGGTCTATGATTCTGGTTTAAATTGCTCAGTGATGGCCATTATCGCATCCCTAAACTTACTAGCTTCAATCAAAATCATGTGTCCAGTGGGCTTGATGCCAGCCTCCTGGAAAGCCCGCTTACTATCTGAGGCACACTCACTCTCCTTGGTGTAGGCAAAGCTGCCGTGCGCGAGCGCATATTTCTGCAACACTTCATCCTCCATGTGAAAGTGGAACGTCATAGCCTCGTCCTTGGCCTGCTTCTTCCTCCGGTGCTCCCCATCCAGCACAGACTCGACCTCCGTGTACGTCTTGGATACAATCAGGTAGTGCGAGAAGTCGTAGGGCTCTTTGTCTTCCACGGCAGCTTCCAGCTCGTCCAGGAGCATTGAGTACATCGGAGGGGCAACCTCGATAGGGACGTTGATGAGGCGCTCGGACAGCACCAGACCGACGTGCCGGTCTGAGTTGAGAATGTCGGGAATTGCAGCCAATGTCGCATTGGTGTTCGCCTTCTCGGTAAGGTATTTAAGCACGTCCCGAATGGGTTCCTTCTCTCGGTTGATGAAGGTGTTAAGTACAGTGAGCATCACGAAAGCGTCGTGCTCCTTGCCATCTACCTTGACGGTCGATCCGATGGTGGGCTGAGACAGAATGAGGTCGGCCAGAGCAGACATGTTGAAGAATCCCGCGTCGACATCGAACAATTGCCGCAACAATGACTTGACGCCTTGGAAATCGATCGCGGGGTCAAAGTTGAACCATTCGAATTCTACGTCTAGCATGTTGAAGTCCTGTATTTCACACAAGAGTCAGCACAGTCTGATACAAAGTGCGGCGTCGATCCAGGATATTGGGCTCGACAGGAAACCCCCACCTCTTCTCCATCGCTCATGTCCTCGTCCATCCGGTCGGCGCCCACGTCGATTGCCGGAACATCCTTGTTTTCCTCTCTCGATCGCTTCTTGCCCATCTCGAAGGGGTAACGGCCGAAGATTTCCGGCTTCTGTTGGCGTTGGAATAAAACGAAGAAACAGAAAAGGTTTGGGTGAGGACGAAGAGCGGCGGCAATGTGACTGTTTCAGCGTCGCGAATAAAATCAAAGAAGCAAATATGGAGTAAACTCGATGCCTACTCTTCTCTGTAAATTTTGCGCCTAGCCACAGTTATCCCCGCGCTAAGCCCAATTCGATGGGCATGAAGTGGAGAAGATAGCCGTCGACCAATAACCGCGATTCTACAACAACTTGCTTGGCCAAGGGAGGATTGACCAACATATCCGGTGATCAACCACATCGCAACGACACTTGCGTCACCACACGATTTGATTGCTAGCCGACCATTCTAGGGAAGCTGAAGAACCTCCCACCCATATATTGAGAACAGCAGAAGCAGGCAAGCCATGCTTCCTGCATGAACGCAATCTTCGACCGGACCCCCACCCTCCGACCCCGCCCCTGGGATTCTCCCAAGTGAGACAGACGTCACCGTCGCCACGATCGCTTCACTACCACACACGACACCGCGATCCGTCTTTGACCTCCGGCAGCATGGACTACAGCGCTTCGATAACTGAGGTCGACGATCCAGCGGCATCTCCGTGGGCGAACAGTCCGACTCAATCGCCCAAGAAAGCACGCCCAGGCTTTCTCGGTATCGCGAGTGAAGCCCCGAGCTCTGCTTTTCCCTACAACCCGCAAATGGCTGCCGGCCTCGAAAATGCAGAAAATACACAAGAAGGACTCAGACCCAGCACTGCCTCGACAGATCCAGAATCTGAAACACAGAACTCATTTGCAGCCGCGGCCGCGGACGAATCCCAACCTGGCGCTCGAGAACCGTCAGACCTGCCTGAGCAAGCTGGCCTCCCCCCGAACCAAGCACCACAGGATCGGCAGAAACAACCTCCGCCCAAGCCGCAGTCTCAATTCAAACTACACGCCAAAATTACAGGTCTCGAGAGAACGGGGAAAAAGGATCCCGTGCTTCGCTTCGACGTCCACGTAGGTCTAGTCTAGTCCACGCGGCACACCTGCGACGCGGATGGCCCACGATTATGACATGGACTAATTTTCTTGAAAACAGACCAATATTCCCTCCTTCAGAACAACGCAATACCGAGATGTGAGACGCCTTCACTCTGAGTTTGTCAAGCTTGCACAACACCTCGTGTCCGCCAACCCCGAGGCCCTCGTCCCCGCCGTACCGCCTCCTATCACCGCGGCCGGCGCCGGCACCGAGGAGGATGACAACCGCGTCAGGGCCATGATGCAGCGGTGGTTCAACTACACGTGCAGTAACGAGACACTGATGCGAGACGATGAGATGGTGCTGTTTGTGGAGAGTGATTTCGGGTACAGCCCGCTGGTCAAGATGAAGCAGCCTGCCACGGGAGTGCGCCGGAAGATCTTGAAGCAGTTTGCGCCGCCGCCTGATGATACTCCCGAGCTTGCGGACGCGCGTCCCACAGTCAAGTTGTTTTACCTGGGGACGATGGATGCGGGGCACAAGGTGGACAAGATGGTTAAGGCACGCAGAGGTACGAATATACCGACTCACGCGTGAAGACAAAAAACATGCATACTTTCTTTATATACGCACAACACATTCGTGTGTTTACGTACCGCCATTCAGTACTAACGAGTTGTTGCCCGCTCAATTAGGTCTCGGCCTCGCGGAATCAGACTACGGCGTCAAGCTCAGCAGCATGCACGTCCAAGAACCCCATCCCGGCCTCGCAAACGCCTACAAAAAACTAGGCCGCGTAATACAGACCATGGGCGACTACCACGCCGCACAGGCCACCGCCCAGGCCGCCACTGTCGGTGATCCCTTTCAATATCACTCCCAGGATTCCTTCATCGTCAAGGAATCCCTGACCAACCGGCAGATCCTCATCCGCGACTTCCTCCAATCCCAGGAAGTCACACGCAGCAAGCTCAACGCGGCGGACCGCCTCAAGGCAAGCTCCAGCGTACGCCGCGACAAAGTCGATGAGGCGATCACAGCCCTCGACGAAGCCCGCCAAGCCGAATCCGACCTCTACAAAAAGACGCACCGCGTCACGCACAACCTTCTCCACGACCGCCGCAAATGGTTCGCCCGCACAGCCGCGGACCTCCGCGCCAGTATCCGCGAATACGTCCTCCGTGAGATCGAAGCCGAGCGTCGCACCCTCTCCCTCCTGGAGACCGTACGTCCCGACATCCGTTCCATCGACGCATCTGGTGGTCTCAGTCGCCTGGGTCGCGAAGCCCATCCCACTGCCGCTAGTCTGCGGAGAACAAGCCTCGCCTCCAGCCAGGGTCCCAAGGGTGATGCCTGGAGCGGAGTGCCCCGACGCTCTGACGCCACGCGCAGCACCTCGGGTAGTTTCATGGGCAAGGTCCCAGAGGAGAATGACGGTGCAAGCGAGGACGCGGCAGAGAGTAGCAGCAACGCGGGGAGAACGCCTCTCGGGGATGTGAATGACGAGGATGACCATGACCGGATTGATGCCCGGAATGCGGCGAGTCGTTTAGCAACGAGTACGTTTTGAGGGTATCTTTTGAAAAGCATGAACCCGAGATCATGTTTGTTCTTCGTGAGGAGAAGGAGTGCTTGCTGCCTTGTTTAATCTTTGTAGTAGAAAAGAGCAATGTGTACAGTTTTTCAGTTTTGTTTTATACAGGAGGGAGTCGAGCAATGAAGGGAAGAAGGGCATGAGACGCGAGTGTACTAACACCGGGCGTTTTGCGAGGTAAATATATACATGCTTTACTGAAATGCAACAAGGAAACACAAGACGAAAAGAGCAATTGAGCTCGTAAAATGATGAAAACGCCGTTGCTTTGCTGTCTGTGCATCACGAACGTCTGACTTAAGTGAAAACACCTGCTGCACCTGCACCACTCATCCCAGGGGCGCTGTACAGCGGGGGCAACGTATCTGAGTTGAGCGCATCAGCCCTCATGGCCGCTTTTTCCCTTTCGATAGCGCTTAGCTTCTTGCCGACTTGTCTGGCGTCGTTCAAACTCTGCATGAGGGCACTCATGAGATTCGTTAGACTGACATTGTTGGCTTCTCTTTCCAGCTCGGCTTCGAATTCCTGCTTGTGAGTGGGAACGATGAGGTCGAGTCTATTGACGAGTGCTAAAATCTGGCGGAGAATGCAATGCGAGGGCGTGGTCTGATCTGCCCCTATTGTGTCAATGGTA
The DNA here is from genome assembly GCA_018360045.1 of Claviceps capensis. Taxonomy (NCBI): domain Eukaryota; kingdom Fungi; phylum Ascomycota; class Sordariomycetes; order Hypocreales; family Clavicipitaceae; genus Claviceps; species Claviceps capensis. The sequence goes on along the minus strand of SRPN01000478.1, from coordinate 8,142 downwards.
GAGCTTATGGTGTGGCCGTTGATATATGACGGTGGCAGATGTTGCAGATACGCAGTGAGGAGGCGAATACGCGAATGAAGCATCTTGACGGCATTTGCTTTGGTCGTTAGAGCGGCAATCATCTCGTCTTCTTCTCGCGTGAGATCCGCAGTCCTCTGATCGATTGATTCAACGTCCATTTCGTCGCTTTCGGCCTCCAAGAGTGTTCTCTTGCCCTTTCCCTTGCCGGTGCCACCCCTGTCCGTAGACTCGATTGATGGGAACGGGCGGTCCTCCCTATTTCCTGTGGCAGCGGTAGCGGACGAGGCGTTTCCGGAGCCTTCAGCCACGTAGTTCATACTGATCAGCTCGGTCTCCTCTGTTTCGATATTAAAGGGAACTTGTCGGAAACGGGCTTGTAAAGTTGGCTCCCACATTCTTGTGTCACAGTCATCTGTCACGCCCTTTTCTCGATCCTCGGCCTCGTGTATCGTTTCGTAAATGGTAATGGGGATGTTCCCGGCAGAAGCTCCGATCCCTGCGTCTGAGCCGTGGAAGAGTAGCATGAGGGCTGAATCGTTAAAATTCTCGAGGAATTGTCTATTAATCGGGACGTGGACAGGTAGTGGACCAGATCCAGCAACGATGGTATACCAGCCTACAAGGCCTAGTTCTCGGTCCATGTGCACAGTAGTCACTATGTGTGAATGGAACATCAGCAAGTGAAATATGATGGCTAGACGTCCGGACTTTGCCTTGGCAGCGGCCCGCGGCGGAGCAGCTGGCGGAGAGGCCAAGAAAGAATGAAGAGAAGGAGAACTGGATCCAAGGCGTAGCGGACATACTTTGGTCCAGTCTGGACTTGAATCTTCCTATGTCTAGCAGGTAACCACCAACCGCTTCGGATGATTTCTTCAACTGGCATTCAAACGTATGCTCCATGGTGATTTCCCGACCGTTTTGTTGGCCAAGAATGGCGCCAACAACGGGGCCCTCCTGCTGCCGGATAAAATGTCTTGACACATGGTCTGATACGCCGAAGAAGACGAGCGGGTGCACCACAACCTGGAGTAGGGAGCTCTTGGACTGGCTCGACATGAGAGACTGGGCGCTCACGGGAGCCATGGCGGCGTCCACGTCCATAAGGACGGTAGAGCGATGCAGCAGCGAGCTAGTCGATTCTGGGATGGAGAGCGTGAACGAGTTCACTACTGTATAGACGGGGCTGTCGTCAAAGAGTGTTTGCGCGCAGTGCTGGTGAGGTATGGTTGTTTGCAGAGGAGTGACATGAAAAGCACAACAGAGAGAGCTAATGCGGAGACGAGTTGAGAGCTTGAGATCCGGGTGGGGCGTGTTTTCGTTGCGTACCTAGTTACATAGGTACCTAAGTCATGGTTGTGACGTTGTACACATGGTGACATGTATCATGTATGTACATACATACCTACCTTCCATACCGAGGCACCTACAATCCCTACAATCACCAACGACTATGAGAAGGTACCTAGGCACTCACTAAGTTTTGGAAGGGTCCATTGATATTCTTTTGACAGTAGCTCAACTTCAGCCAGGGCATTGATGGAGATTCTAGCATGTACCTACTCGGTATTTTCGTACCGTTTTCATGCCTTGTGTTGTTCTGTCTACGCTCGACCACATAGACAAGGACCAAGTCGCGAGAGTTCGTGCTGTTCCACCAAAATTGCCAGGATTTAAGTAATCCATGACTGGCGAGAAAAGAGGCAAGTCTCATTATGGATTGTAATTGGCTTCAATTGGCTGGCCCCCAACTGCAACTACATAGGTACATACATGGAACGTTCTTCGATGAGAGAGTTGCGCCACGTGGTACGAGAAGTCTGTGACAGTGTGACCAGGTATTAGGCTTGTCTTTATTCAATTCAATCACAGTTTTGTGTCAAGCACGTGCAGGGTCACGTGCAGTCGGTGCGTCATTATGAGACCTTAACTATCGGCGTGCTATGTTTACCCGTTCCGTCACGTTAGAAATGTAAATCTCTTTCCATGCAGGCAGCAAGCTTACTCCGTATGACAGGAGATTGCCAAATAAGGAACGATTGGTCCGAGGATCGTGACATGGTTGCTGGATCGTGAGTGCCGGGTGGGGCCGACCGGACCAGTATCCGTCCAGATTCCGGGGCCGCGGCATGGGTGTGTTGCTGGTTTGTATGGGGAAATTGGATGAGAGTTCAAGCACGTTTATTGTCGAAGTGAAGATACGTACAAGAAGCAAGAAGAGCGCCATGGCACTCCGGGATACGACAATGCGACCGCACACACCTTTGGTCCGATGCTGATGTGCGCCTGTCGCGCTTGACCAGATTCGGACTGTCTAGTCCGACTCTAGTCTAGGTACCTAGGTACCTGTCTAGGAGCTTTGCAGGTATTTTTCGCTGACAGTGACCTCGTTGCGCCGTGGATTTTGCAGTTTCATTTTCAATTGAACCTCCGTGCATCCTATTATAGCGTATGTAGCCCTTTCGAACTGATTGTGACTCAATACAGAGTACCTTTAGCTAGGTATCTCAAGAAATGTTTACGCCGTACACAAGAGCACGAACAGCACGCACAGCCAAAAAAATGGTGGGTACATACGGAGTACATGCCGCGGTTCTCTGTTCCGTTCCCGCATTGTCACCCTCTGTAGTTAGCGCATTCGGACTACCTAACATACATACGTATGTACGGAGTACATACCTACATAATTGAGTTGATGCCACCCATGAGAATTATGCGAGACGCCTTACCTATGGTGGCTTGCCAAGTTGCGTTTCTGTCATGTTGTGCAGCGGGGGGAGGTACATACCACCCCATCTTTCCCCGTTGTGCGCCCTTTGGCATGAATTGTTTCCCCTTTTCTACACTCTTCATCTTCAACCTTCTTCACGCTCATGGTGGCTGGCTGTTTTCTGCGTCTGGTAATGAGTCTCTTGTCCGCCGGCAGACCTGCTGCAAAATTCCGTGCCGGTCAACTTGGACATGGGTCGAAGTTTGTTAAGACGACGCACACTCACCCTGGTTGTCGTGTTCGTCTCACTTCTTTTATTACTGTTCCGTCTCTCGCGGACGAGCCTCGAATATGGTATTAGCGCCCCCGATGACGTGCCCGGAGCAACGCGGGACGATGACCCGTTGGACACGAAGGTAGACATGGAGATAGACACGGAGATGGAAGGCGAGAATGAGAGTCATCGAATTGGATACCTGACGCAACCGCTACGAAATCCTCGCCCAGACCTACACCCCGTGGAGTATCTTTCCCAAACGGCCGAGCACGAATTCCGCGCAACTCTCGACAGGCAGTCCAAGACTTTGGAGGAAGCCGTCAAAGAATACCGCCGACGGTATAGACTCGCTCCCCCGCCGCACTTTGACAAATGGGTCGAATTCGCGATGGAGAATAAGGTGCAGCTAGTGGACGAGTTTGACACAATCCACGAATTAATTACCCCGTTTTGGGGCCTAAGTCCCCGAACGATACGGAGTCGTGCGCAAGAGGCACTGGGACGCGACAATGGGTTACTGGGTATTGCCATCCGCGGACACAAGGTGGCCTTTGTGGACAACGCGCATGGCCCCAAGTGGCAACAAGAGGCGACGACGGACATGATGGCCAAGTTTCTTCAATATCTGCCCGACATGGACCTGGCGTTCAATATCCACGACGAGCCCAGAGTGGTGCTCCAACATGATGATCTGGCGCGGTTGGTCCGCAAGGCCACGACAGAAGACATGGTGTCGTCGTTCGCCAACCCGCGGCCCGTGAATGCCTTTGCGACGAGCGTTCCGGATCTGGAGGCAACGCGCTTCACCAAGGTAAAAAAGACGCGCTTTCGAGCCGCGGCCCATCAGCCCACATGGACGACATCGCGCATGTCTTGCCCCCCAGACAGCGCGGCGCGGATTCTCGACGACGCGGCGCTGGGTGACGACGCCGCTCGCTATGCACTGACTGAGGCTGGCTTCGTGGCTAACTCGACAGCCCTGGCTGACATTTGTCTCAGTCCCTCTCTCAGCCAGACACATGGCTTCTTCGACAGGCCCAACGGGTACAATGTCGCGCATGACCTCTTCCCGATCTTCTCGCAGTCCAAGATGTCCTCATACAGCGACATCATCTACCCGTCCCCTTGGTACTGGTCTGGAAAAGTGACCTACAACGAGGCCAAGGACTTTTCGTGGAACGACAAAGACGCCCAGCTATACTGGCGCGGCTCTACGACGGGCGGATTCGGTCGCGACGGCAGCTGGAAGCGCCATCACCGACAGCGGCTGGTCCAGAAGCTGACTCACGCACCGCAGGCTGACGTACTGAAGACCGGAGGAGGAGGAGACCTGACCCATGGGGCGCCATCGAACGGAATCTTGCGGCAAGTCAAGCGCAGTGAAGTAGAGGCGCTCCTGAATGTCCGCTTCTCCCATGTCGGGCAATGCGACCCCGCCGACTGTCAGGCACAAATCAAGCATTTTGGCGTCAAGGATATGGTCGACATGAACGACGCGTGGCGGTACCGCTTTCTGCTCGACATTGACGGCAATGCCTTTAGCGGGCGCTTCTACGCTCTTCTGCAGAGCCGGAGCCAGGTATTCAAGCAGGCGATCTTCCAGGAGTGGCATCGGGAACGCCTCAAACCGTGGGTGCATTACGTGCCTATGAGCATGCGGGGGCATGACTGGGTCGAGCTCGTGCGCTTCTACAGCAGCCCATCGAATACCAGAGCCGAGACCATGGCGCGTGCGAGCTCCGATTGGGCTGGCAAGACGCTGCGCAAGGTGGACATGGAGGCTTGGTTTTTCCGCTTGCTGTTGGAGTATGCGAGGGTGGTGGATGATGATCGAGCCTCGATTGGCTTTGATTTGTCAAGCATGGACCACCGGCCGGCTGCAAAATAGAAGCCACGATGGTCTTGGATGGGAATCGTGGACTACTGGAGTGGAAACGGACGGAAAGCCGGCTAGGATTTCGATTATACACTGCCATCTACGGTTAGGACGGTTTTATATCGTACTCTACATCGGTTCTTATAATATATTTTGCCCCTCTTCTCACACTGGTCCCCTCATGCAGCAGTGCGCCCTTGCTTTCTCCGTGCGGAAACACGGCGACGGCTCCCATGACGGGCCGAACGGGATAGGCATTCAGCGTGCTCTCCCGTATGGCAGGCATGTAAAACGTCGTTTCGCCGCCCTCAAAATCATCGTTCAGATATAGCAGAAACGTGAAGAGGGAACTCTGCTTCTTTTTGGCGGGTGAAGCGTCGTACATGTAGGTGCCGTCCGAACGGATACCAGACGGGGGCCACGCACCGTCAATGTGGCAACGGTATTCTGCACCGGGGACATATCGATAGACACGAAATCGTCGGTTCAATCCACGAGAGGCACGGCCGTCTAGGGACGAAGGCAAAAAGGGGGCCATGCGTGCCCAGAGCTTATCGTGGAATGCAGTATCGCAAACCCAGTAAAAGTTGTGGGCCAGGACACTCGTATCCTCGCCTTCACGGATGGGCACGTCCGGGAGAAATCCCACGCTCTCTCCAGCAGCGATGATGGCCTTGCACTCTTGCGACGAGAGAACGTTGGTGGCGAGGCTGAGGCTTGGAACGCTGGGGTGTTTATGGAGCGTGATCGGCCCGTGATCTAATGACAGGTCAACGGCGTTCGGTTCCGAGGTATACAAGATGGCAGGGTGGTGATTAGGGGGTTTGCGAAGGTGTCCGGGCGTCGTGTCGATGACTCGGAAAGATGATGAAGATGGCAACGCCGACTTTTCCGGGATATATTCGCCTGTCGCGGGAGGCTCTGCGGGCCGTCGCAAATCCCACGTCGTCTGCAGAGCAATGTGCAGAGACGACTCCGACGGGGGCTTGGCCGTGCTGCTATAGTCCACGGGACAACTGACTCGAAGCACGGCGTCTAGTACCTCTAGGAGTTCTCGTTCCCTGGGTGTCCGATCGGGGCTCACAATACTGGCGCCCTTTGGCTGTGTGACGACGTCTAGATCCCGCACCCAGCGACACAACGCCCCGAGCTTCGGCTCCTCGCGTCGTAACCGCATCTCAGCCAGCAAGATCTTGGCTTCGAGATACTTATCGTCGGCAAGCGCGGCGGAAACGCGGGCTGTGAGATTGGCGCCTCCGGCAGCCGCGGCTGCGTTGAGCCCCGTGTGGCACGATTGGCGGAAGTCGTACACGGCGACGCGAAGGTTCTTGCATGCTTTCGACTTGGTCAGGCCGGGGTACTGTGCCAGTGTTGTCAGCGTCTCTATCGTGATGTCGAGCTCTTCGTCCGAGATGACGGTTTGCAGCTGTTTGGGCTCCGAGTGGGCGGTGTCGTCGGGCGGATGTGTCACGATGGACTGTGTCGATGTCGTCTTGGCGGCTTTCTTGGAGGCTTCGGGGTGCGCCTGTGCCTGAGCCTTTCTCTTGCGCTTGGCCGCGTTGGACTGTGCCATGACATGTGTCTGCAAGTGATGGTTGTCTGGAGTCCTCTGGATTGTTCGGGATTCCGGATAGGCGTTTGGATCTGAACGCAAGATTATGCTGTGATGACAGGTTTTTTTTTTTGGCTAATCTTGATTTGTGACGGCGTGATGGTGCCAAGCAGGAGAGGGACCCACCAGCAAGCGGGAAGGACGGAAGTCCCGTACAGCCGAATATTGATAAGCATGTGATGGTATGTATTCGGGAAGCTTCATCACGTGATAAATTTGCAAGAAACCTCTAAGTTGTGGCGCATCCTTGCAGCCTGATTGGCCGCGCATAGGACGCACAAAGTTGCTCAGAAACTTGGCGCGTTGACGTGCTTTGGTCTATCGCAGGTTCGCAGCGCGCCGATCAAAGAGCTTTCCTTTTTTGGAAAGCGCTTGCCACTTTGGAATTCCTGTCATCTCGTCCATCCGTCCGGCTGGCAAGGTCGACTCTTCATAACTCCCTGAGTCCCTGCTCGTCTCATCTCGTCGCAGACAAACTTCACGAGAAAGCCTCAACGCCGGTCGGGGAACTGCTGCGGGACTTTGTCCTTATCGACAGGCGCCGGGCGGACCTTGTCTCTCGTTTCGCAAACTATTCGACGGCATGGCCCATGGGGCTCGTGGAGGTGGTGTTATGCCTACCTCCCGAAAACGCACCCCGGGGCTAGCGCTTAGCGTCTGTTGCGTAACTTGCATGATGGATGGCGATTGGCGATATCGCAAATTGGTTCGTTGGTGCTGCGAAGCTGATAAGAGCATTAGCACTGAAACAAAGTGACTTGCAAGCTACACCGTTCTTGTGTGCAATAGCCATGCCGTTCGCCACGTCATGCGACGTATCATCATCGCATATGGAACGTTGGGAGCCGATGGCGTGGGCCGGGAATTGCTTAAAAGTTTTACGATGCCCCTTCGAGTGATTTATCCGGTCAGAACTGTCCGTAGACTTATTCCTTGAGGAGTTTCACGGAGGACTACTAAGCTGGGACATCAGAGGCCGCAGTTTGCTTGCTCACCGCACATCATGACGACCGTCCCTGGCATGCTTAAAGACGCAGATGTCGTTCCAGGCAAGGCTGTCGATGTGTCGAGCTATCCAGTCCTCGACGAAAAATCCTGTCCAACGCGCAGCGATGCCGTGGCTGTGAACGACGACGATAAGGAACGCGCCTCAGATACCGAAGACAGGGTCATCGTGACGGGCTATGACGCCGCGCAGCATTTGCTGTCCCTGCGTGATGACTTCGAGCCCGCGTTGACTTTTCGAAGCATCGTCGTCGCCTCCGCTCTGGCTGCGTTCCAGGCCGTCATGAGTCAGATCTACTCTGTAAGTAGAAGTGAGCCCAGTATGTGAGAAGGCCTACCTTATTTCGTCCCTCGACAGCTTATGTACTCCCACGGATACTCCCAATCTATGCCATACTTTGACGTTCCAGAATCCTGACATCTCTTTGCCGGCCCTTAGTTCAAGCCAACGTCGGTCACTGTCTCCGGGACCTTTATCGTTCTCATCGCCTACTGGGTCGGCAAGGCCTGGGCCGCGTTGCTCCCCCGCGGCGACCTCCAAGAGAAGAATTGGACAGAGAAAGGCGGCCAGGGCCCATTACCTCTCCGTATTCGCCTCGCGCGCTTCATTAACCCCGGACCTTGGAACCTGAAAGAGCATACTG
>SRPN01000477.1:0-14597 GCA_018360045.1 Claviceps capensis | reverse complement strand
TACGATTTTTTGACGGATAATTTACAGCGTAATTTACGCGTAATTTACACAATTTGTAATTTACGTGTAAATTGTAAATCCCATCCCTACATGTACGTACATACTCCGTGCTGGCCAAAAGAGGAATGGTCGCCAAGGACCAGGGCCAAGGTAGGCGGTGGGACCCTATTTGCCAGCTGGCACTGGACAGCAACATCACAATTCACAACTCGCTATGCTCGCACATGTACGATACAGGCCAGAGATTATGACCTTCAAGCATCGATCCCCTTCTTTGAAATAAGATGCAGGCAGCAGGCGTATTCTTAACTTTCCTCAGCGTCTAGCCAAGCGTGTTTTCAGAAGAAGTTGAGAAGATCTAGCTTGTCTTTTGAGATCTGAATCATCGATGATTCAGGGCTGCTGGCAGTCTGACTCCGATGACACATGCAACTCCAATGCCATCACAGTCTCACAGACTCACAGACTCACAGACTCACAGACTCACAGACTCACAGACTCACAGTCTTCCTGGATCCTCTCTCCTGATCTCGAATGGGTCAAGGGCCCAAGTGTGGCATGTGCAAACCCTGCCAAGATCTAGGTAAGTACCTAGTTATTGCATACAGTAGGGCGTCTAAAAATACGCAAGATAAACATGTGCTGCACACGTCCACGGCGAGCTTAGCTATTCGCCAAGCAAGTTTTTGCAACAGAAGTAGAAGTTTTGGAAAAAGGGGTCGGTCATGCGGCCACACCGCAACACTCACGATTTTGTTTCGACGAACGTTCAATAACATCAAGTCATCAACCATCAATAACACAATGAGCTCATCGATTTTGGCTTTTGAGCATCGTGTTCTATAATCATCATATCTTTTGTACTTCTTCCATCGAATTGCGCAACAAAGTGGTCTTTCCACACGGCGCAGCGATGAATGCACACTTCGTAGGCGAGTCAAATCCAGATTCTCGCCCTTCAAAGTTCAACGACATTCAAATCGATTGAGAAGTTCCGAATCGGACGGCGGCACACAGTCTGCAGCAGACGCACCAACCTCGCTATGAATGTAGAGGCTTCAAGCGACCCATCTCCTAGGCAGGGTATTGATCGGAGTACTTTGCAAAGCTCACTGGCAGCGAGGCCACAGCTGCCGTCAACGCGAGGTGCAGGCGGCGTATAGCGGCCCAATTCGAGCCTCAGGCGTGCAAGAACGCACGTAAAATTGGAAAAATCACGAACGCAGACCCCATGGCTTGTTTCGAGGAACATGAAGAGGGCTATGCTATTGCATTCTTAATTGACTTGACTAAAGGAGGCTGGAACCAGGCATCAAAAATCGCGGACCGCAGTCGCCCGCGCAATGTGCATTCTTCTTCGTAGCTGGCCACCTCTGAATGAATGAACGTTACATTTGCATGCATCATTTGCTCCGTCTAATCTAGCTTCTCCTTGCTTGTTCAGCATACACTTCCAAAATACAGGACCGAAATTCACGATATGAAAATGTGCAGTGAGATTTACGTGTAGGTGGGTGTGCGGGTATGCGGGTGTTTGGGTGTGTGGCGATCAAGTGCGCTAGCCAGATGGGGTCAGATCCCATTTTTCAAAACTTCTGTTGCAAAAACTTGCTTGGCGAATAGCTAAGCTCGTCCACGGCTACCTCTATTATAGAGTGTTTCGTTGGTGAGGTATACCGTGTGCCCACGTGTGACACTGACTGGTATCATGTATGTTAGTATGCTACAGTATGTATGCATGCATTTTCCCCCCCTTGAGCCTGATCCGTTATTTGTCAATGGCTCGGGGCTCACAACAGAGTTGAGAGCTGAGCACAAGATGTCAAAGGTAGGGAGGGGTCAGTTACCAGTAGTTGAAGGTCTTAATCTCCCTCCGGCCTCTACCAGACCATCGCCCGTGGGTCGTGGCCCCTGTCAACACACACTGTACAGTAGGGGCGTAAAAGAATCTCACATTCTCACCACTTTTCGTTGCGTCGCGTCAATGCCTAGGTATCAGCTCATGACCTTTCAACAGTGATGGCGACACCGCAACGCCCTCGAAAGCCATGTGGTAAGTATACGACGCCTCGCACGAGGAATTGCGTGTGTTTAGCCATTTCAGCAGGCCAACTAGCCGCACACATCGCGATTAAAGAGGGAATCTTCAATCTCCTATGCGGAATCAGAAGATGTTTCGCCCATCAAGGCTGGGGCATCTCACCTCGTGGGCGAAGGTGCCCGTCCAAGCTTTCAAAACATAATATGCAATGTCTTCAAACAGAAAGATATAGATAGGCAATCTTTCATTGCCATCAGAGAGCTGGAAGACAAATGTACGCCTCATTTTTCCAAGGATACAGCCAGGAGGCACCTTAAGTAAACTGGCGTCATGCATTACAAAGCCGTGCAAGTTCAACGCCCATTTTGAACAGTTCAACATTCCCAGAACAAACTCAGATTTGGTCTTTGATACCGCCTTATGCCATTAACGTGATTTGTCGCGTTTCCATGCATGGGTGGATGATGCTCGGTTGGAATTTGGGGGCGGCGCTGGACAGACCCAGATCTGGATTCTGGACTTGGCGCCCGGGAGGTCGAAGACTCGAAATGCAACACTTAAGTTGTAACTACGTTGATTTGTTCCCCAAACAAATGGAATCATTCTAGGGCCGAACACAATTGATGTCAAATATGTATGTACAAGAAAAAGATCGAACGCGCCCGTTATAGTTGCATCATCCCAATGTTCGATGGGGTCAAGGTCAGCCTAGTCAGGGCTTTGCGGCGGCTCTTCAACTTATGTGACTGTACGACAGGCGACTAGGGACTCAGGAGTCAAGCTCGAACTTATCACAGATCAGGCAGTACAACGTTGTGTGGACCGTGGTCTGGAGTGTTTTTTGAAGCGCCAACAAACGCGATTTTGTGACTGTCACCAGACCTGAAGGGCAACCCAGGGGCCAGCCTCCTTCTTGATGGGCTGGAAGTGTTCTCAGTGCCGTGGTGGGGTGGTGGTATTCTGTTTGTCTCCCTCAACGGGTGACTCCGGAGTTGTGCCAATCGAATCGGACACGTCCGGGGACCACCAGTCGACGTGTTTGCGGACAAAGATGCTTGAGTAGCATTCGCCAATGTTGACTCGGCGAGGATCTCCCGGCTTGAAGAAGCGTTCAAAAATTCTTTCATCTTGGACAAGCCAAAGATATCATTCTCGAATAGCGCGTACGTTGCCCCTTCAATCGACCAGTCGGCGATGCCTTTCTTACTACCAAGCTCTTGTCCGTTTTGCTGCCAAGCGTCAAGATCAATAATAACAGGGCGGTCCATCTCGTCCAGCATAATACTTTTCGGTTTGATGCCATCATGGACAATTCCCAAGGAGTGTCAATGACGAATACCACGCTCAATGCTCTCGAGACAAAGCTTTTTATCGAAATGCGTACTAACTTCCATTTTCTGTTGTAGAGTCATTGTGCAATTCGCGAAACAGAGGCCCGTAATCCGATCGTCGCTCACGACACAACCTCGGTGTTGAGAAATGTTGGGACGCGGATGCTGTCTTAGAAGCTCATATGCCTCAATTTCGTGCAAGATAAGGCCGCCAGGAGGTAGTAGTTCTGGATACTGGTCCGCATCAAATAGGTTTCTTCCTTAATGTAGGAGTCTTGCGGTACGGGTGAAGGGGCTCGCAAAAGTCGGGCTGAGTAGGGTGGCCAAACGTTGTCGATATCAATGGAGGTTTTGTTGAGATTGTCTAGGTCAATTGTGGGGGGTTTGACAAAACGGTATTCAGTAATCGCGTGTTAGAAGTCTCGATTTGGCCCACGAATGATGAGCTGCGTATGGGAAAACTCCATCTCGCCATTTTTTTTTTCTTTGAATGTTCTGGCTGATTTGTGAATTTCCATCCTGAACGCTGCGCCCGTAGACACGACTACAGCCAAAGTGATGGGGCGGGGGCCAGGAGAAGGTCGTCTTGGAAAAGCTGAGCGGCAAATTAGGTATGTGGTCCTCGTTGAGAATGGGAAAATGTGCAACTGACCTTCGAATCTCGATGCCTCGATGTATTTCCTGCAATGGAAACGCAGGGCCGATGCCGTTATTAGATAAATTTTCAAAGAGGAGAAAAGGCTACCTCAATGGATGGGGGATGTGAGACTTTTTTGGTCACGAATAAACGCTCGGCTCACAATGATATCTCGTGTGCTGTGTCATAATTATATGATACAACTTAAACAACAGAACGGCGCACGCTGCGACAGAATCAGAAGGACACGCAAAATTCATTACGGTAATCAGAGGCCTTTCATCGTCCCCGACTCCTCCCAGGAGACCCCAACTCAAATGGAGGCGGCCGCGCGGCGTGCAATGCGCTTTTGATCGTGATATAATCGAAGAATCTCTTCAAGATATAACCAATGACGACAAAACCTTTTCGCACTATAACGAGGTTGCGAGCTCTCTTGATGAAATGTCTCGAGAAGCCAGGGGTGGGTTTTCTGGATTGGCCGTCGCATAGCTCTGACGTTGATTCCATCCAAAACATATGGTCTCGCCTGAAACTTGAAAGAGCGATTTCATCAAAGGAAACCTCAAATCGCATATATGATGAAGTCCAGGGACCAGAGACTCTTTTAAGCCTTTAAGGTACCTCAAACACATTTCGATGGTAGTGTGGGAGGAAATTGAAATAGAGCTCGTTTATAGGCTCTCAACACCATGCCTAGCCGTCATCAGATGATGGTAGGGACCTTTTCCGGGATGGCGGCCACTTTTCATCGTGGTTGGAGCAGGACCGCAGGCCAGCGGGGAGTTCTCAGTTAGGACTCCGTCAGCCGCAGGGTGACGGGCCAACGCTAGCAACGGAGACTGCGAGAATGGGGTCTTTTTTGGCTTGCCTCCTCGCCCGGAGCATCAGCTGAGGGGTCTTCGTCAGAGAGATTCTCTTTGTCGCGGGGGTTTGTACAGCTCGTGGAGGGAATCGGGATTGATAGAGGCTGCCAAGTTCCTTGCAGAGGTCTGCTGTGAGTTTGTCAATGAGGTTGGTAGCGGCCTTTTCTTTCGACGGGCCGGCAGCAGACTTGACATTGAGGTTTCCAGTGAGCTTTAAAACGACATCGTCAAAGGGCTTCTCTCCTGCGGAATGGGTAGCGGGCCCTTCTTCATCAAAGTTCAGGGTTAGCGGGGTCGTCATCGGAAATTGGAATTAGCAGGACGATGGATCTTCGTCGTGGACGCGGAGAAAGTGATCTTCATCAGTCCTGCCATCAGCGGTACGGTTATATAGGCCCTCCTGAATGTAATCAAGCAATTTCGTAAGGCATTTGAGGGGTTTTCTTATGGATCTTCCGGCGTTGACATCTTGTTTTTCAAGGTAGATCTGAAGCTCCCTACAAAGCCTCGGGCTAACCTGATCAAAGTCTTTGACGGTCCATTCCTTTGATGTTGATCTCTATGAACTTATGAAGTATTTTATTGCGTGCGCAATAATGTTGTTGTATCTTAGAGAGGTGCATAGGTGAGACTTAATAGTATCTCGCTATCTTTCAGAAAGAGTGTCGCTAACGTTCGGCGTTTCCTTTGGGCCGGAGGACGACGAGGGGGCTCTCATCGCCATAGCGGACTCAAGCCCTAAACATGAATGATGAGGCGCGCATATCTTGAAGCTCTCTGGTGGACCGTGGTAGGGAATGACTATTCAGTTTTATATTCCTGGATGCGTTGCAAATCATGTTTAGTTAGCTTGGTCGAAATACCCCAATCTTCGTCAGTGAACCGTTTGCTGATGCCATATACGAGCGTCGAGGCTCGGGGGGAATTCCCTCATCATTGGCGATTGATGGGGCTGATTTGCCTGCTGTCACGGCGGAAAACACGCGATTCCTACTGCGTGCCGTCGAATACTTTTTTTGTGAATGGCTTCAAAGGGCGTGGTAGCATCGCCATGGCTGCTCAAACATGATGGCTTGGCAATGGTTCGTGGAGGGAGTTTTGCGTTATTTATGTTTGTAGCCACTCTCGACTCTCCAGTTGAGGAACTTAGGAAGCCATATGTTCTTGCTGACAGAAGAAGCGAGCACATACATTCGGGAAACACATTGACTTCGTGTCATAAGCGGGTGACGGAACGACGGAGACATTCATTCCGTGCCTGTCTGAAAATGCAGCGGGCCATGGACAGCGGCTTGCTTCATATCACGACCAAGAACAATAGGCTCAAGATTTTGGCGGCATTAGAAGACTCAGATGGCGATGATGGCACTAGCTGATGATTGGTATGGTCAATCATTGTGGTAGAAATTGAATATTTGTCGTTCCACGACAGTATGTCAATGGGATTTGGAGAGCAATGTCATGTGCTATCCACACGGGTAGCATGACGAATTCATGCATAGAGGGAAGGGTACAACGAGGTATGAGCTATCAGCGGCTTGACATTCATTCTCGGCCCGTTCAAGCCTGGATATTTTTTAAAGTCGCGCTAAATGGCCTTGCAGCTTCCACAGAAGAAGATGCAGAGCCATTGTTGACTCGCTCTGCTCCTGCCGTAAGACTAGAACATCATGATTCTGGAACGTTTCGGAGCTACCTTTCAGTCTTTGAACCTCTTCCACACCCAGAAGCCAGTTCAAATCATGCACCGCCATCGTTTGACCATATTTCGCGCCGTCAATCTTCATGGTCGCGGCCGGCACTTCTGCTTTCTCTTCTCCCCGTAGCCATAGGACGCAGCCTCGAAGCTTCACATCTCCGACCTCTTCCCACTTGCAGGGCTGCAAGTTTTGAAGGTCCTGGCGTTTCCTGTGAATGGACGCTGCGATCAACGCATCAGTCGCCAGACACCGCATCAGTTTCAAGACAGCATCGCCCATGTCTTCACGCCATACAGCCTTCGAAATACGAGGGCTCATGGCCATACCAGTACGTAAGCCTGCAAGATTCGGAGGGTGTGCTTTCTTTTGGTTTCCCGCTTTGCCAAAATCAAACATGATGTTGCGTGACAGCATGTAGCCAGTGACGGGGCTCCTACGTCGCCATGTCGAGTTCGTCGGGGACTTGGAATGTTCGTTCTTGGTGGCAAGGTCCTTGAACGCGAGTGTCCCAGGTGCCCACCATAGTGTATCCGTCGAAGGTTGCTGGACTACTTCGAAGTCTTGGAGGAAATATCGTGGTAGCATTGCGCTTGTGCGGCAGCATCGACGAATGGGTGTTGCTAGTGCCTGGGCTGGACAGAGTCAAAATGCCATTCCATAGCAACCGAGATTATTCAGAGAGCACGCGTACCGAATGGATTGTTGGTCAGTTTCCTTCTAAATCTCCCGATTGGTTTGTCCGCCTCGTCTTTCCGTTGTCGCCGCCGCGCCTTCATCCAGTCGATGTCGAATAATGGTGATATTGGCAGATCGCCTGCAGCTGTTGTGATCGTCTTGGCCTCGGAATTTAAGCGTATATTATCGCCATCTATGCCATCTTTAAGAGCTGCTTCGACCTGTTTCCGGAGAGCCTCGTCGGTGAGCGCAGACTTGTCGTAGGTTATGCATCGCCGAGCTTGTGAGCCGAAACCTGCGCGTCCAACGCGGAGGAGCGGTAGCCTTGTTATCATGATGCGCGCTTGAAGTGTGAGAAACACATGGTACCGCGTCTCGGTCTACAGACCCAACATCGTCGTCGTGTTGTCGGCGGATAAGTGTCGTGGCGATCGCAATCCGTGTTTGTTGCGAGTCGTGACCGGGGCACTGTAAATTTTCGGTGGAGAGCTGTCATGACTCCACCAAGTGACAACAATTCGGCAAGGCGAGTTCAGCATCAACGTCAACGCCGATCACGCCGTCAAACCCGCAACATGCTGCTGCGCCCACGCGCTTTGCCGGCGTTACGAAGGCTTCCTAGCCTCCGGCATCAATATGCGCGGTCTTTTGGCTTCTCCAGCAGGCCTGGAACCAGCCCCGCGATGGACTATATCCCGATGCCGTACATAGAGGAGACGTCGGTAAGCCAGCCAGCATCATGGACACTAGTTTTTCGTGCGCCGTCTAACTATTACAGGCCGCAGGCAGGAAAACATGTGCGTGGCACCGATTTCGATGCGACTTCGAGCATACAGAGCTTATGGGAGGTGCTAATCGGCCACAGGGGACATATTTTCAAAGCTGCTTCAGGTAATGTCTATGTCTTCATGGCCGTGCGAGCGACTTGTCTGACTTCTGCAGGAACGCATCATATGTTTAAATGGCGAGATCAACGATTACATGTCTGCTTCAATAGTCTCTCAGCTCCTGTGGCTAGAGTCCGACACGCCCGACAAACCCATCACGATGTACATAAACTCTCCAGGCGGCTCCGTGACTTCGGGTATGTCTTCTCACAACAGGCTTCTCTGTCGAAATCTCACTGACAAGCCGCAACCCACTACAGGAATGGCAATATACGATACGATGGCTTATATCAAATCTCCTGTCTCGACCGTCTGTGTGGGTGGTGCAGCCTCCATGGCAGCCATCCTCCTTGCAGGAGGCGAAGCAGGAAAGCGATATGCCCTACCGCACAGCTCCATCATGATTCATCAGCCCTTGGGAGGGACTCATGGCCAGGCATCAGACATCCTGATATACGCGAACCAGATCCAGCGAATACGTGAACAGTCAAACAAGATTATGCGACACCACTTGAATTTGGCCAAGGGAGAAGATAGATACTCGCTGGAAGAAGTCAATGACATGATGGAAAGGGATAAGTACATGAGCGTAGACGAGGCGCTGGACGTTGGAGTAATTGATGAGATCTTGACGAAGAGACCCGAGACGGTGGAAGGCGAGGAGAAGAAGAAGACACAGGACGGCGAGGAAAAGAAGACAACACATGAAGGCGAAGAAAAGAAGAAAGAGGCTACATAACGGGTCTCCTACGCTATATATTCGTGTGGATACCCAAACAGGGTTACTGTCATATTGAGCTCTGGTTCCTTTCCATTTGTTGAGTTATTTAGGGTGATGATGGCAATTTCCAAACCGCTTTTGGACAATGATAGGATGAAGGACGTCGTAGGCTGCTCACAACGGTTCGCTTGTGTGTAGTGAATGTCTAAGCCGAAATCGAAACGCGAGAAGGAGTTCATCATCTCCATGTGCCAGCCGATATCGGCAGCCTAGTGGACGGAATGTGGCATCGTTATATCCATAGATTGAGTTGCAGCGAACAATCTCTATTTGTTGATCCGTTCAGGATACTTTGACCTAGGTATCCTATGCATTAAATGTATTGAGCATCACATATATCACATATAGTGGGCGAGCTCGGAATTCCCCAGGTTGTATACAATGTATCGTCGAGGATCATTCCAGTGCCTGGACTCTGGAGTCTGGAACCTGCGCGGCTGCTCTCGGCCAATGGGCGGTCTGCAATTACTTATTGGGCGAATGTTTGCGCCGTAAACCCACATGCAGCTTGCAGTGCCAGGCACTGCCAGCAAGCTTCCCCAGAGCTTTCAACGGCCCGGCTCAAGTCACAGGGACAAGAAACTTTGGGTCTAGCACAATTGAAACGATCTTTAGATCGCAGACCCCGATACCGCAGACCGGCTTTCTCGTTCCTTGCCATCTGCTTCCATTCCGCGAACGACACTCAACACCAGCGCATCCGAGCTCGAATCCAATTTCAAGTCAAAAGATCAAGTCAAACCTCACACAACTCGCTTGCGCCAAGTGTTCACCTCCTGCGAGCTAACATGTTGTCTGCTCTGCGACAAAGGCCGGCTGGCCTGATTCGGCTGGCCAAGCCTAGCCTCACATCGTCCAGAAGTCATACGTATGTTCACAGATCTAGGCCAAATGAACCGACGGTGCTGATGCACTAACATGCGGCCTGGTAGCCGTTTCCTGTCTACGACAGCAACCTTGCAGGCAGATAATCAGCTCAACAAGACTTCGTCAAACATCACCCAACCGAAGTCTCAAGGTGCTTCGCAAGCAATGCTGTACGCAACGGGCCTCTCCGAAGACGACATGAACAAGGCGCAGGTCGGCATATCATCGGTGTGGTACGAGGGCAATCCGTGCAATATGCATCTCATGGACTTGTCCAATGTTGTTCGAGAATCCGTCGCCAAAGCCGGTCTAATTCCCTACCGATTCAATACCATTGGCGTCAGCGATGGCATCTCGATGGGCACAAGCGGAATGCGATACTCGTTGCAAAGTCGAGAGATCATTGCTGATAGCATCGAAACCGTCATGAATGGGCAATGGTACGATGCCAACATTAGCTTGCCCGGTTGCGACAAGAACATGCCAGGTGTTGCCATTGCCTTTGGCCGTGTGAATCGTCCCAGTATCATGGTCTATGGAGGAACCATCAAGCCCGGTTGTGGCAAGGGTGGTGAGCAATTGGATATTGTGTCTGCTTTCCAGGCTTATGGACAGTTCATCACCGGAGAGATTACCGAAGCGCAGAGATTTGACATTATCCGTAATGCTTGCCCCGGAAGTGGTGCCTGCGGAGGCATGTACACCGCCAACACCATGGCTACCGCCCTTGAGACCATGGGTCTTACTCTTCCTGGAAGCAGTAGTAATCCTGCCGAAGACCCCGCCAAAATTGCTGAGTGCGAGAGTATCGGCGAGGCTGTCAAGAACTTGTTGAAGGAAGACATTCGACCCCGCGATATCATGACCCGCCAGGCGTTTGAGAATGCCATGACGGTTGTCTCGATTCTAGGCGGCAGCACGAATGCTGTTCTTCATCTAATTGCTATTGCTGACTCCGTGGGCATCAAACTGACGATTGATGACTTCCAAACCGTTTCCAATCGTGTCCCTCTATTAGCGGATCTGAGACCGTCTGGCAAGTATGTCATGGAAGATGTGCACAAGATTGGCGGTACCCCTAGTCTCCTGAAGTTCCTCCTCAAGGAAGGCATTCTCGACGGTTCCGGCATCACCGTGACTGGCAAGACCATGAAGCAGAACATGGAAAATGTGCCCGACTTTCCATCCGACCAGAAAATCATTCGTCCTCTCAGCAACCCCATCAAGTCGACCGGACATATCCAGATCATGCGTGGATCCCTAGCCCCCGGTGGTTGTGTCGGCAAAATCACCGGCAAGGAGGGTCTGCGGTTCACTGGCAAGGCCAAGGTGTACGATTCAGAAGACGATATGATTCACAGTCTGGAGCGAGGCGACATCAAGAAGGGTGAAAAGAGTGTCGTCATCATCCGGTACGACGGTCCTAAAGGCGGTCCCGGTATGCCAGAGATGCTGAAGCCCTCCTCCGCAATTATGGGAGCTGGTCTGGGCAAGGATGTCGCCCTTCTCACTGACGGTCGCTACTCTGGTGGCTCTCATGGCTTTATCATTGGTCACATTGTTCCCGAAGCCATCGTGGGCGGTCCCATCGCGTTGGTCAAAGATGGCGACGAGATCATCATTGATGCGGAGAAGCATGCCATTGACCTGAATGTGCCGGAGGCTGAGATAGAAAAGCGACGAAAGGAATGGAAAGCCCCGGCTCCTCGATACACCAAGGGTACTTTGAAGAAGTACGCGGCTCTGGTGAGCGACGCTAGCTCAGGCTGTGTCACGGATGGACCGATTTAGTAATGATGCAATTTCTCTGCGAAATTAGGCTGTGGATGAGAAAGATGTCAGAGCACGCGTCCATATAGGTACTTGGGCGATGGATTTGTGATGGGAGGCGGAGAGCTGGTAGAGCAGTTGATTTATTTACTTTTTCCAGTCACCAAAAGCGCGGCACGGTCACTTTTTCCATAGGGGCCGACCAGAATTTTATTATTGCCATATTTTATCAATTTTGAACACCAATTGTTTCTCTTGGAGAAATTTGCTGCAAATTGAAAGAGGCATAAGAGATTGTTCCCATCAGCGCAGAGTCGCGATCCCCCATTAGCAAGATAGCATAGATAGCGTCTAAAGAATATCACTACATGCATTTAAACTTTCTCCTTGCAATGCAACGCCCCCAGCAAAAGTAACCAGTCAAACAAACAAACACATACCACGCCTCGCAATCTAAGATGGAGAATGTCGACTCCAACAAGGTCCGTCTCAGAGTCAACCCAAAATAACGCAATTAGAAAGAAGAAGAGAAGATAGCCAGCATGCGCTCAGCGCGTATCATCGCCTCAGGACTTGTTCCCGTTATAAGCCGCCACAAACGCAATCTTGTCGTTCATGGTGAGGCCGACGCGCTTCACTCGACCGAGCCGAGCAAGCGCTTCACCAATGCGATCTAAAACACGCTGCTCCTCCGAAATGGCAACGGAGGGGCCCTCTCGTCTGTTTTTTAAGCTACCGCTTCCATTGGACGAGCTATTTACACCGTTTGTTGGTGTAGCTGCTGTGTTCAGCTGGCTCTCTGCCACACGCACACGGATGCATGATGTAGGTCGCGACAAGAGGTTCCACAGAAAACTTAACCAACGGCCCGGTACGGGTGTGGTAACGTCCGAGGGTGTATATCGAATACTGACGGGGAAGATGGGCACCTTGGCAGGCGTCTCGACAAGCGAAGGGCTGAATGGCAGAATGGCCTTCCCATTGCTGGTCCCGCATTCGGGAAACACAGCAACGACCCGGTTGGGGTACTCTTCCAAAAGATGCTGAAGGGGAACAAGCTTGACTCCAGGTGGAGGAGCCGTCTGCACGGGGCCGAGCGCGTGCATAATAGCACCCAGAAGGCTCACGCGCTGAACGTTTCTCTGCCCCGGGTATGAGACCGTGAAGATGGGATCGAAGATGGCGGCGAGGTAGACGGCGTCGATGGGACTGGTCAAGTTGGCGGCGAGGACGGAGCCCGGATGGGGGAAGCGCTCGAGGGGTTGGTCTGCGAGGGTTCCTCGCTTGACGCCGTCGAGTCGGAGATCAACCCACCAGATGCCCGGGATCGCCATGAGTCCCCATAATGCGATTTTGCGCGCAATGACAGGCAGTGGCAGGTGGTGGAAGAGGACGAAGTAGCTGGCGGCGTAGACAATGAATAAGGGCAGGCGGAATATGAAGATGACGGCGTGTGTCACGGTCGAGATGGCGGACAGCGGTGTTGTCACGGGGAGGAACGGGGAGATGCCGGTGGCTGTATTATCGTGGAAGAAACAGGTAGAGATGGTTAGCTTGTAGGTTTTCGGTAGATGGCCGTTTTGCGAAAATGTCTTTGCTGCATCAAAAGTATGATGTCACTCACCTCGATCGCGAAACTGGCTATATTTTTCCATCTTGCACAGAGCTGCCGCAACGGTGCTGGCTCCGCGACAGACCGGGATATATCAAGGATGACCTTGTCTTTGTCGGGTACCTGAGCAGCCCAAGGTCACAAAGTAGTAACGTCGTCGGCGGCAGGGCGTGGCTGGGAAAAGAGAAGATGGCGCGATTCGCAGCTTTGTGAAGCGCGCGGCCCGGACAGGCGAATATCAATCCCCGAGAACTTCAGGTGTGGAGCTGAGAAGGAGCTACAGAGTGTGAGGTATGTATCGGATAGATTGCATACCCATGAACAAGCTCCGCGTGATGCTGCTTGTTGCTGTTTTGTTTGATGATGTTAGATTTTGATGTGGTCAATCCAGCCCACTGCTACGGGACCGCGATTCCACTGAAAACGTAATCTTTTTTCCGCCAGACCCTTGAAGTTGTGCTGTTACAGCTGTCAGCGCGACCCCAGAAAGCTTTCTTCGAGATTATGGTTCCAGAGGAGACCTGACAGGCTGACATGTGAAGGGTGGGGCCATTTGGATACATACCTACCTACCTCCAATGTAATCCGACCGGTACATATGAGAATATGTCGTAGGAGCTTACGAGTCACAAGAATCATGTATGTATTTATTATGTACGTATTCATGTAGTCAATACCATAAAGTAAAGAAAAGGAAATCTGTGAACCTAACTAAAAGCTTTTCAACGTCTCGATTGGCCTTTTTTCAACTCTACGGCTGAGCCTTCTAAGCTCTGATGTCTTGCCCACCGCGACAATCTAGGTACCTACTCGACTAGGTAAAGACGCTCTTTTCGAAGCTATCAATTCTTTGTCACGCGATCGAGGGTATGCCCTCATTAGTAAAGCTGAACTAGTTTGCGGCGATGATTGAAAAGAGGGACTTCAAGCGAAGCTCTGCACTTGTAATTTCTTCGTCAGGGGGCGGGTGTAGTGCCTACGCCAGTGATCGGCGCACTGCGCAGGCTTCCACAATAGACAGCGAATTCGGCAACAAGTAACACAGCATCATCAGCACCGGAGTGTGCTTTAGGATCTGTGAGAATAACTGAAGGATGCGGGATTCTGTGAGCGTCGTACATGTCCTTGAGTAGGTAGTTCAGGCGCCCAGATGAGGCCCTATGTGGCGAAGCCAAATAGGGCGGCAAAGGACCCCCAGATCACGTTGCCATAACCTGATAGCTTTGATAGAGTATTTTCAGTCGAGGAGATGACTTCGGCGGGCAAACATCATGAGTATGTCATGGGGCATATTAGTAAGCTGATCAGCGGCTGACAGGGCGCGGGTGTGAGCCCTGCTCCCCACCAATATTGGTGCAAAATCGATGCATTTGGCTGAGATATTTTGACCTTCTCCATGGTTTATATAGTATATAGGCTGCATGGTTCAT
>SRPN01000476.1:0-14628 GCA_018360045.1 Claviceps capensis | reverse complement strand
GTTGTTAGGGGTTTTACAAAATGAGGCAGAAAAGTTCGGCTGGGTGTGGATATCGCTAATGTGGCGTTCGTTAAAACGGGGTTGTACTGTAAGATGCACATACCGCGCTAGACAAGGCTCTGCTCCAGGAGCAGGATTTGCGTATGAGATACTGTAAAACCCTGCTCTGGCTTCCGAGGTGGTCCAGCGGGCTGGCTCCAATAAATGTGTCCATTGGCGACCGAAAACACGCCTCTGACCAACCACCAAAATGGACGCCCTGCAGCGCCAGGATAAGATGATGATATTCGACGGTACATATATTGTCATTTGCTATTAAACAGCAGGTTGCCAGCTGTATTCGTAAGCCGCGGATATCCTTGGGCACCCATCCCGTCATCTGCCGCTGGTCGGACCCAACACGATTTTCCTGCATCTAGTCAGGCTCGACCGTACAGAATTCAGCGTTCTGTCAAAATGGGCCAAGGATACCGGCACCATTCCGGACAACAAACCTATACAGTCTGGCAGAAGCTCATGATCTTTCTCCATATTGTTAGACATCATGTATCGTACCGCAATGTCTCCAATCGCTTCAGGTTATCCATCGCCACTATTCAATCGAATATTCAACCAGGTACTCGTGGCTCTTGCAGATAACCTGTACAACGAATTCGTGACCCAACCTGGGCCCGAAAACGTCTCCGAACACGTGGAATTGGACCCCTCGCAACGGTTAGTTCAACGGCTGTATCGGCGCAGTAGATGGATCACGGGACACATATACCAGCTTTTGTGCCTCTCGAAAGGCAGCGCGTTTGCTTTGAATAATTCGATTGACAGTGGCGATGGATAACCTGAAGCGATTGGAGACATTGCGGTACGATACATGCTGTTCAACAATATGGAGAAAGATCATGAGCTTCTGCCAAACTGTATACATAGTTTTTGTTGACCTGGATGGTGCCAATCGAAAGGGGTAGTTGACACAGAATGTGTTTGCCGCCGTTAAATTCGACTTGACGTTTACGTACATGAGCCAGCGCGGCGGGTAGTACATATGAACGACGCGCAATTGATCAAGGAGGCGGTAGGGTGATAAGTTCGAAATACCCATGGGGGGGGGGGGTTCTACCTGGGCGACGCAGGGTTCGAACAGAACGCTCGTGGACTTGTAGTTCCATACGACGGTGGATGATACCATCTCCGAGACTTCGTGGGCGTCGATTTAGAGTCTCTTTCGATGAAGGAACGCTTCAACCGACATCACGCGGGAATGAGAAGTGTCGTGGAACGAGTATTTGGTATTCTCAAGAAGATGTTTCTCGCCCTGAAGGGACTCGTGAGGGAGTTAAACTGGGATCAACAGCGTTGTATTGTGTACGCGGTCGTAGAGATCTGGAATTTTCTTAGAAAACAGCGTATTGCGAGGGGGCAAGGAGGACATGTCAGGTACTGGCAGCGCAAAAAGCCTGTCGTCGTATTGGTGATAAAAAGGGTAGGGACATCCGCGATCTTGTGGCACTGGCGATGTATGTATGTAGTTATTTTGGACATTTCAGTGGGTTTTCGCGTTCCGCAATCCAAGCAGTTTTTTTCAATTACAGGTGATGGGTTGATTTAAATGACCTGCAAATAGAAGTACGTACGGAGTACATACTGCTTAGATTGCGGAACTAGCCACTAGAATTTCCAAAACGATGACATCGCCAGTGCCACGAAATCGCGGATCTCCCTACCCTTTTCATCATCATCAGGTACGACGATCGGCTTTTTGCGCTGCCAGTACCAGATGGCAGACGCAGTTCATCGGAGTTCTTGATGTGTCCTAATTGCCCGCTTGCAATACGCTAGATGAAGAGCCAATCCCATATCATCCCATTCACCAAACTGGCTTGGATAGCCCATCTCCGTTCAACACGACTCGACACACTACACAAGCTCACTAAAAATCATTCATCACATGAAATGTCCCCCCTTCTTGGCATTGTTCCGCCTACAGGAATTGTCCAAAAGGACAAACTAGCGGAAAATTTCCTATATCCAAGGGTTTCATTCTTCTGAGCGCTTCCCCCGAGGGGGAAAGGCAACGCGACACCGTAGGAAAGTCTGGGTGAAGGTCGTGGCAGCTCAGATAGCTTTTTGATGAAGAAAAAAAGAAGAAAGAAAAGAGAAAAAGAATTCTGGCTGCACGGTGCGTTGATAAAGGATTTGATAGTGGGGCGTAATTTTGCTGCGCTAGTCTAGTTTGGTACTTTTTCCGGTCTTATGTAAGCGAAAATCCAGTGCTGGAGCTCCATGTCCTTATCGATTGTAGACTTTTGGAGTTTTTTCTTCGAGCCGTAAATGCCTTCCTGTCATGGCCTCCGCAGGCCTTTGCCCAACAATTCGTCCGCCACCTCTGCTATGAGCTTCTCGTTTGGAAAGTGCTTCTTCTTGCTGGCTATGGTGCTCTGAGCATCCAAGGCCCTGAGAAGATCGGCGAGTTCGCCGTCTAGACTCACCCCATACACTAGGTGGCCCAGAGCCGAGAGCATGCCTTGCAAAGCTTCCATCGACTTAGTTTCTTGGCTGATGGCCTCTACAAGCGCGGCTGCTAGTTCTACCTGATCTTCTTCGCGAAGGCTTGCCTTGTTACTGTCCGTCCTCGCTCGACGATGTGCCAAAGAAATGTTAAACAGGAGTGACGACGCAGCCACTCGTACGTTGTTGTGGACTTCATCAAGGAAGCTCGACGACACCAGCCGAACGAAGGCTGTCCGCAGGGCCGTACTGGACAACACCTCGTGCTCAAATAAGGGCGATGAAAACATGTTGCATGCCATTTGTACTGTTACCAGACGCATAGCATAGGGACATGCATCCTGTGCATTGACAAAGCTCAGGATGGCACTGATGGTCTTGTGATGCGGCTCTTCTGCGTAGTAGCCACTCACTCGCGCATCGGCCAGAGCGCATCGGAACAAGTCCACGACGGCAAATAAAACGTCAGGGCTCAACGACTCAACCGAGTGTTGCAGGTAGCTGGATAGTTCTCCCAGATGTGGAAGCACGGCGTCTTGTGCGCCATCGCTGGCTCTTGTTTGGAGAAATTCTCTGAGGCTCGTCATCTGCCCACTGTTCGCGATGTCACTGCCCATCTTGGCGTCGAGCTTTTCAAAAGGCGGAAGCTTCTGATAGACGACGGGCTTGGCATGAATGTTTTGAAAACTGGGCAGATGCAGATTTTCATGCGGGTGCCGACTGAGTTGTTGGCTCATTTGCGCGAGCAGCTGCACTTTGCCGCGCAAAGCAGCTCCATCGGCCCCACTCCACCTGTTTTCTTCCTTGCCTTTGAACAAGGTGATAAAGGTTGGTGTTGCTCGAACGGAGAAGTTGTGCGCGATTTCTGAGGCAGAGGGCTGGGCAATGTCTATCTTGATAAACGTAACAGCTGCGCCAAACTCTCCCGCCAGCTGGTCGTAGATGGGGTACATGAGCTTGCAAGGTGGACAAGTTGCCGATGTGAAGAAGATGATGGTACAGGAGTCTTTGGCGCTGTCCAGCATCTTTGCCAGTTGATCCGATCTCGAGACACTCACAACACCCGGAACCTTGGCCTCTTTGGCTGGGATCTGAGCACTCTGCTCTAGGCCGAGAATAGAGCCACTTGATCTGCCCATGTTAACTCCCTGCGTGAGCTGAGGCAGAAGCATGCGTCCCATGGGCGAGTCCAGCACGGCCTGGGGCATCTTGACGATGTGCTGCGGAATGCCCTTGCCGACCAAAAAATTGGCAAATGAATCACTAAAGTTGTTACAATTGTGTCGGAAGAGATCGTACGCCTGCCCCCTCGTTAGGTGTCTCGCAAGATTCTGGCTGGTTCGTTTTCCCTTTCGTTGCGCGCGACGAGCAAATCAAACAGGAGGCAACTCTCTATCATACCTCAAGCGTGAAGATCGGTCGAATCGAATCTATATATTCCTCAATAATGTCCATGGGCAAGCTGGTTGTCCCGAGGTGCAGCTTCTCCATGGGCTGGCCGAGGTGGGACGAACCAGGCGCAATGGCGATGATGCCTCCATCATACACGTATTCTCTCTCTTGAAGAAGAATGGAAGTGTGATATATGGCATCAAGGTGGAAACCCAGCAAGCCAGTAGACATTTGCCTGGCGAGGCCACGGGAGAGGTCGTAAACGAGCAAATGGACATCCATGGCGATGGCTGGTACAACACCTGTAGTGACTCGTGATAAGTGCCGGCGGGGGTAGAATAAATGCAGCAAACCGAAATAAAAAGCAGGACCAGAACCAAATCAGAAATGAAGATCAGCCCTACTTGGACATCTTCATCTAGTAGTTGTTGCGACTAGGTTTTGGTGCAACTTCGTGCAAGTTGCAACAGTCGCTGATGTGGAGATTTTCGTCGCAGGCAGCACAGAGACCTACGTCAGCGAACGAGAAGCTTCTGGATCGCCGTAATCGCCTAGCCTTGACGCGCCGGTGCTGGCATCAGCAATTAATTGGTAAGGAAGCACCGGCGCTGCTGCTCTCCACAACCGCCATTCTACGCCATTACCTATTATGCAAGCTCGGACGGAGCACTTCGTGCGCAGCTCTGGGTCAGGACAAAATGGCAGGTGTCAGCAGTCAAGGAAGGCATTTACAAGCGTACCTGGATCGACTGAGGGTTCGACTGCCTCGATCCTTTGTGACGATGTGATTTCCCGTTGACGCAGGCCAAGCGGGAGATTAAAAATCATTCTTTCACTTCACGACATTTGTGCTCGAAAGCTGCGTCGGTTGCATCGTCAAGCCCAAGATTAGCCACCATGATCTCGAGCGTGTTGCTGCTGCTGGGTAGCTTCGCCGGTTTGGCGGCTGCTCAGTTCCCACCAAAACCCGAAGGGGTCAGGGTCATCAAGTCCAAGTTCCATGAGAACGTCACCATCTCCTTCAAAGAGGTCAGTGATGGTGTCGCTCTACAGCTCTTGTTTGATGTGAAGTTTCAAGTTTCTCGATGAGCTGACTGACGTGCCATGTCAGCCCGGACTCTGCGAGACGACACCCGGTGTCAAGTCATACGCTGGCCATGTCCGATTGCCACCGGGCTTCTTGGACGATGTGTCGGGGGAGAGACAGGATTATGCTGTAAACACGTAAGTCGCTGCCAGCATTCACGTTGCTTCCAAATCTGTTGACAAGTTGAGTCAGTCAGCCCTTGTCTCACATCTAACCTGTTCTCAGTTTCTTCTGGTTCTTCGAAGCTCGCCATGACCCGCACAATGCGCCTCTTGCTATCTGGCTGAACGGAGGCCCTGGCAGTTCGTCCATGTTGGGACTCTTGCAAGAAAACGGGCCGTGCTTCATCGACAAGGATTCGTCGTCTACTATTCACAACCCATGGAGCTGGAACAATCATGTCAATATGCTCTACATTGACGAGCCAAATCAGGTCGGCTTCTCCTACGACGAGCCCACCAACGTCACCATCTACAGCAACAGTGGCCCCATGGTTAATATAGTCCCTACCGACTTCTCCAAGCACCCGCCTCAGCTCAACCTCACCACGCGAGCTGGCACCTTGTCCAGCCAGAAGCTATCGCACACTACCAACAGTACTCAGCAGGCAGCTCATGCTTTGTGGCACTTTGCTCAGACCTTCTTCACCGAATTTCCGCACTACAAGCCCAACGATGATCGCATCAGCATGTGGGCCGAGAGCTACGGCGGCCACTATGGTCCCGGGTTCATGCGTTTCTTCCAGCAGCAGAACGAGAAGATCCGCAACGGCACGATTGGGGCGAAAAACGCACACTACCTGCACCTAGACACTCTTGGCATCGTCAACGGCTACCTGGACGCTGTGATCCAGGAAGAAGCCTCCATCATATTTCCCTATCACAATGTAAGTTGCTGCCCCATTTTTTTTACTGATGTTTCTACAATGGTCTAATACTTCATGGAAGACGTACGGCATCGAAGCCATCAACAAGACTGTCCGTGAAAAGTTGATGGATCGCTTTACGCGTAAAGGCGGCTGCCGTGACCAACTTGTTGAGTGCCAGAGGGACCTCCAAGACCAACGTCTCGACAAGAACACCATTAACATGGCTCGAGACCTTCCGATTGAAGTGTGCTCCAAACTGACGGACGACTGCGTGTTGGCGGGCGAAATCGCTTTCGGAGACAGTGAGTATGCACGGTTCGACATCGCGCATCTCAAGCACGACCCCTTCCCCCCCTCGCACATGCACGGCTATTTGGCCGACGAGAAGACGTTGGGGGCCCTTGGGAGTCCCGTCAACTTTACTTACATATCCTTCGCGGTCTCGATGGGCTTTGCGAGCACGCTAGATGAAGTCCACGGGGGCTTCCTGGATGCCGTGGGCTATCTTCTTGACTCGGGAGTCAAGGTGCACATGATGTATGGCGACCGCGACTTTGCATGCAATTGGATCGGCGGCGAGAACTCATCTCTCGCTATTCCCTACTCCCGCGCCCAGGACTTTGGGAAGGCTGGCTATGCCCCGATGATGACTTCTGCGGGCCAAGGTGGCCTCACCCGTCAGTTTGGCAATTTTAGCTTCACACGGGTGTTGCAGGCCGGTCACATGATTCCGTCGTATCAGCCCGAGGCGGCGTACGAGATATTCATGCGTGCTCAGTTCAACTTGGACATTGCCACCGGCAAGCTGCCTGTCCACGATGAACTAGCTACCGTGGGACCGTCGAGTACATGGCACGTCAAGCAGGCTCCTCCCAAAGCGCCGAAACCCAAGTGCTACATCTTGACGCCTGGTACGTGTACGTCTGATGTTTGGGAAAAAGTCAGGTCTGGCAACGTGACTGTCAAGGATTACTTTGTCGTAGAGGAGAAGACGGACGTGAGTGACGGCGACGGCAACGGCGACGGCAACGGCGACGGGGAGCTATGAAGTTCTATAGCAGTTTGATACAGCGTTAGACAGTAACATTAGATGCATGCGTATGCCATTACTAGTCTTTGGGTGCTATAGTACCCGTTTCCGTGTCGTTGCCACTCGTGAAGCGTGGCTATCACACAAGAAAATATGCACTACTATATGGTGACAGGTGTGAGTTTGTGCAATTACGCGTATATCACGATGTTGTAGGTCCTAGGTTCCATATACCTGAAGGATATGAAATCTTTCGGTTCCTATCGCGAATAAGACTTGAACGCTGTTCAGTAGAAATTTCCTTAATTCGGGTTCCTATCAGGAATCAGTCGCGCCTGGCGAAGGAGGAGCTCGGGAGACAAGATACTGAACAGTGAATGGGTTACAATAGATGATGCAACTTGGTGTATGTATCAACATTCTTTTTCATCTTTGACTTAGATACCATCTCTTGGCTCACTGGCCATTCACTACTTTCTCCTGAGTCCTGACACGTAACAGAATATGGCCGGCGCTTTTGGTGCTCAAGTCCACTAAGCTGTCTACTCATTTTGCACTGTGAGACATCCATGAGAAAATAGACGCACCCTATCCTGCAGAACGTCGGCATGCGACATTCCAAGTCATCCATGCTCCTCCTTCTGGCTCGTAACTTACTTCTTGACGGAGAGCCAGCCTACTTGGCCAAAGTTTGAGAGCTGGAGGAAGAATGGGAAACCCTTCCAGAAGGCCAAGACATTGTCTTTCCGCCGCTCGCGTTCACTGCAACAGAACGTCAAAAGATCCAAGAAGATAGGGAGAGTGCCTCGTTAGGAATGGAAGCGATGCGTAGACTCCAAGAGAGACATGGTGTATCTCTCCCCAAGCAAGGCTGTGTGCCAGAGAATCGGCACAAAGAGGCGATCGACGCACTTTCTCGGGCAACAAAGGAGGTACTTTATGAGGTTGAAGCATTCATAAGTGAATCAACATTATAGGTGCTTCAATAGCCATGAAATGAACATAAATCCCCCACCTTGCCCAACATTCTGGAATCCACCGTTCACGTTGAATGGGCTGAGCCGCCTTCAGCGTAATTTCCTGAGTGCTCTGAGCTTTGCTGCTCCACGTCCAAAAGTCAAATTTTACCCCGTCTATGAAAGCAGTACAACCTAGACCCGGGCGCCTACTAACGATTGGAAAGATTTGTGACTTACACGTACACCAGAGTGTTCAAGAGATTCTTTGAGGAACGCTGGCAGCGGCAGACGGGCGTCGCTAGCCACGATCGCATGCAAAGACACGGCTAGTCTCAATTCCACTGTTCCAGCTTTCTTGGGAATACGGGCCTTGGCGAGAGCGGCGTCATTATCGCGATAAGGTCATTGCAAGAAGTCGCATAATCAGATCATTGAACGGGTTCAACGAATTCGACTGCGGCAGTCTGGTATGCGGTATTCCTTCTGTGGATGATTGGCATCGTTGGCCGCAAGCTTGAGTGTTCGTTGGGGCTCCATGCTCCATTGTGATGGCGAAAATCTCGTTTGTTAAAGAACGTTGAGAGGTACCTAAAGCCATGCTCGGTGCTGGGAGCCGCATCAACATGACGGCTTACCAGCCAAGCGAAGCGAAGTCATTTCTACCGGGTATTCTAAACACTCGAGGCTCTCGAATCCCTATGGCTTAGTCATGAAAGCTTGGCGAAATGATTGGCTCCCGTTGAATCTGCAATAAGCGAAGCGCGCCCCTTCACCCGCGGCGTCACCATATTTTCCACCTTCTCACTCCTCGATTGACCTAGCTCTTTAGTCAAATATACACCACCATTATGCCCCCCAAATTTGTCAAAAAGGAAAAGGATTTGCATGGAAGCAAATACTGTGTGCAATTGCCATGTGCCCTCACGAGAATATGGCGCGACGAAAAAAAGGTCGAGCGAAAACGGAAAATAGCGGGGTAGGTGGTATGAACTACCTCCTAACCTACCTAATGTACTCCTCACAAAAGCTCTCAGTTTTATTGAAGGCGCACCTTCCGTATTTGCTTATTGATATGTACTATGTACCTACACCCAGGCCAAATACGTGGCATTATACACGCGCCTTTGGTCCTAGGGACCATTGGCTCACGATCATAACATGCTTCATCTCAAGAAGTGGTCTCAAGCCAGCAAGTCGGTGGAATCGAAAACCACGAAAGATGAACCAAGTCGTCGATCGTCATCCCTTCGCAAAATCACAGCTGCCTCTGCCCTTGCAATAAGACGAAAGCTCAGTTAAGCGAGAACGGTGTCCTCCAGCGAGATGAACATAGATACAGAACCGACTCGGAGAACACAGTCGGTCTGTACCATGGAGACCACCCCAGTGTTGGACGCACCAGATCCCGCGGAACTCTTCAATTTTACGACTGGTCGATTTAGGAAGAACGAAGAACACGAGCTTGCAATTCGACATCGTAAATATAATGTCAACGAGCTTGCGCGACGTGCAGCAAGCGTGATGCAGGCAAACCGCTGCTTGAGGATCAAGAAACTCCCCGATGGCAAGTTCAACAGAGCACTGCTGCTGTCCATGGACAATGGCAAAGAGGTTGTAGCCAAGATTCCCAATCCCAACGCTGGGCAGCCACATTTCACGGTTGCGAGTGAAGTTGCGACGATGAAGTTTGTGAGTAAGGACCAACGGGCTACGAGTGATGTCCCTGCGTTGCTGTAAGTTATGTCCAGCACTTTCCTGACACGTTGATAGGCTCGCGAGGTGTTGAATACAGATCTGCCTGAAGTCTACGATTGGTGTTCAAGGGCCGAGGAGACTCCGGTAGGCGCTGAATATATCCTCATGGAGAAAATGGAAGGCGTGGAGCTCGAGGGGGTATGGCCGGAGATGCCAATAGAAGACAGGCTGGAAGTGGTGAAGGCTGTTGCTGCCTATCAATTATCCTGGGCCTCTGTGTCCTTCGAGCAGTACGGAAGCTTGTACTTTGCCGAAGACCTCAAAGGGGAAAACCTACCGGCGCTTGTGTACACAGATGGTCAGGGGAGGAGGGTAGAAGATCCCAGATTCGTGGTTGGACCTTCAACAGACCGCACAATGTTTGATGACGGCAGAGATGGGCTTGACTTTGATCCCGGTCCATGTAAGTTATGAGACAATCTTTTGTGCTGGACTCGTTCTAACGCGCATCAGGGAACTCGCTGGAAGATTACCATGCTGCTATTGGGAAAAGAGAAATTGCTTGTATACAGCAAATCTCGGAACTTCCGCCGTCTGATTTGACTTTGAGCGGTCCCGGTTTCTACCAACCAACCCGTGAGAAGAAGATCGCTGCACTCGAGTGTTATCTCAAGCTGCTGAAATATCTTCTACCTACCGATCGATCCCTGGGTTCTTCACATCTCTGGCACGGCGACCTTCACTTGGGCAACATATTTGTGGATCCAGGCAACCCAACCCGCATAGTTGGACTCATTGATTGGCAACACACCAAGCTATCTCCCTTATATTTTCAAATTGAAGCTGGCGAGCCTCATTTTATTCAGCACCAGGGGCCTAAGCTTTATGTACTCGAGCGCCCAGAATATCCACCAGATTATGATGATCTTGAAGACAACGCGAAGAAGGCCGCTGATTCTTTGTACCTGGGCCAGGCGCTGTGCTCACTGTACCGGCACCTTGTTTACCATAAAATGCGGAAAGTCTTCGACTGCTTAGAGTTTCAACAGTCCATGTCATTCACGCTCCTCCTTTTAGCTCGCAAACTACTTGTTGACGGAGAGTCAACCTATATGGCGGCAATATGCGAGCTGGAGAAAGAGTGGGAATTGCTTCCGGGAGCCCAAGGCATTGCCTTTCCGCTTACATTCACACCCACGGAACGTCAAACGATTCAAGCAGACCTGGAGAGTGCCTTGTAAGGGATAGAAGCGATGAAGAATCAATAATTTTTTGGTGAATCTGTCTCTGAGCAAGGCTACCTATGTGCCAAGCAGCCAAAGAATGAGCACAGAATTTAGTGGTACCAGGTCGACACACTTCCCCAGGCAGCTGCCTGCAAATAAAGTCATTTCTTCGGTTGAGACAATCAGAAGTGATTCCCTCGGTCTATGCTACTCCCGAATCCTTACGACATGATAATTGAATTAGAATACATACGACACGACTGTCATGTTAGATACGCACTAGGTAGTGCCATCAATCGTTTCTACTGCTTTGTGTGACCCTACGCGGCTACGCCATGCTGTCGGGCACTCGCAAGTTGCAGCTCATTGGGAGGATTGCTTCTCTTCGACCGTCGTGCCCAGTCTCGTGAGTTGTGACGTATGATCGATACTCTGGCATCTGCTTCAACCTTGACCCATGCACATAGGACTCGCTCCCGATCAGCCAGTGGCCACGTAAGCTAAGTTAACCGCGCTGCGCCTTGCCCTCGCTTGTATAAATATGAGTGTCCCCGTCGACTCTTGAGCGCAGGACCTCCGTTGGAAGAAATCCGCCAGGATTGCGTATATGCGTGGGGCCAACTGTCATGAACAATCTATATATCCATGGAAGCTATCTAGAAGAGAGAGAAAGGAAAGAGTGGACAGCTTTACTGCGTGGTGCCATACCAGGAGATGTGAGCCTATTGTGAGGCCATGTGCATGATCGTTGACGACACGTACAGTTGTCAGCAACCCTAAGCAAACCCCAAGGCCACGTCCGCATGTGCCATAACCCATTGAGGGCAGCTGCCTCTTCTGCAGTCACTGCCAGTCGATGCACTTTCAACCAACATAACAGAAGCTGAAGAATTACGATAAACTGTAGATGAGCCCTTTTCCAGAGCCGGCCAACATGTTTGCCAAATTCTGATATTTTAAAGCATTATAGAACAAACGACTGCTTACAAAGACGTGTTGGAAAGAGAAAAAAAAAACCCTCGTTTCACGACAGTGACGAGTGCCATTGAAAAAAGCGTTGACGAACTCAAATTGTGGACGTATAAGAATAAATCTCGGCTGGACAAACTTGTGGAAGGCGAAGGTACATTGGGCACCTGGCTCGCGCCGACGAAGACGGGGGAGAACGACCAGAAGATATAGGATGCCGGCTCGATTTTGTTTCCAAAATCGAGCAGGAGGGACGACCAACAGTGAGACGGGTACGAATTACAGATTGACTCGGGTGCACGTAACTCGACGCTTAAAGCGCTCGCCAACAAGGACTCGCACGCTATCTGGTCAAACGCCGATATACCTCTCGAGGAGAAGCCTTCCACCGAAGGCTTCGAAGCAAAAAGGAACTTGTCCGCTTTTCTCCTGTTTGGACTCCGTTTTTGCTTCGAAGCCTTTGGCCAGCTGGCCACTGTGTTTGTGCTTTGCTGCTCCCTACCTACCTATGTAGACACCCTGGGAGGCTGCGATACATACATAAATGTATGCTTTCAGCTATGTACTTGATTCTGCTAAGGCACATATATGCAACTTGACAAGATTTTTCTTTTGTAAAGCCTCCGAAATACATCAGCAAATTTGAACAGATCCGTGTCGTTGTTCGCTTCCTATCTCACCTCACGTACCTAGGAGGTACATATGTACTTCTGCCTTTTCGATTTTCGATTTTCGATTGGTGAGTGGCAACTTCAAGGCATCCGATAGTGGGTCCAGATCATCTTCAATCCAGTGGCAGAGGCGATGCTGATTCGCCGGTAGTGACGGGAGGCGAGTTCCTGAGGACCTAGGTATTCTGATCGTGGCATCCTGCGTTATCGTGCGTCTCTCGTACCCACCGTGCCACCAAGTGCCTTGTCAGCCAACCATACCAACCACCATCCCGCACCTGTTTGCAGCCATCCCCCTTATTCTTCCATGTCCTGCTTCTTCCCGACCTTATTAGGTTTGACCTCTCTTCTTCATCCTCTTATAATTCTTCGCTTCATCACGCTCCCTTGAGGCAGGAAAGGCGCACGCAACAGCTCACATGTGGAATTGTTGGCGTCTCTCGCTGTATTGTTGAGCCTATCTGACCCATCACCAATTCGGTTGAATAGGCGATCGAAATCTGCCTTCGCCTCTTCATTTCTTCGCCATCGGCCGTTCTTCTCTTCTTTCCACCCGCCGCTTTGTTACGAAAACTAGTATGCGAAAACAGTCGGTCTCGTTGCCGACGAAACAAGTATTCTACGACCCCCACGAGAAGCCAGATCGATACGGAGACGGCCCCTCGTCGCAGGGCTCACTTTTTTCAAGGATGAAGGAACAGTGGATGTCACAGTCGCAGAAGACGCGATGGGCCAAGACGGTCGCCATTGTGTTGGCCGTCTGCCTCATGTTTTACTGGCTGTCACCCCGCGGCATTGACGTACACAATCAAGTTTCGCAGAAATCGCCTAGCAAGACACCGAGTAGCGGAAAAGAACAGGTCGCCGTTGACTCGCCGGCTGGAACGGCCCGATGCACCAAGCCATATTCCAAGGAGAAGCCCCTCGTCCAATACGTCCTCATGATTGATGCGGGTAGCACAGGCTCTCGCATTCACGTGTACAAATTCAACAATTGCGGCCCGGTCCCCGAACTGGAGAAGGAAGAGTTTGAAATGACCAAGAAAGAGGTTGGCGGACTGAGCAAGTATGCCGATGACCCAATTGCTGCCGCCAAGACGCTGGATCCCTTGATGGCCGTTGCCATGCAACACGTTCCCGAGAAGCTCAAGGGGTGCAGCCCCGTTGCTGTGAAAGCCACGGCTGGTTTGCGCAAGGTTGGGCCCGAGAAGTCCGAGGCAATCCTCAAGCAGGTCCGGCAACATCTTGAAAATGACTACCCGTTCCCCGTCGTCTCGAATGAGAAGGGTGGTGTCGCGGTCATGGACGGTGCTGATGAAGGTGTCTACGCATGGATCACGACAAACTACCTGCTGGGAAAGATTGGCGGACCCGACAAGAGCGAGACGGCGGCTGTTTTCGATCTTGGTGGCGGCTCGACTCAGATTGTCTTCCAGCCTACCTTTAAGGCGGCCAAGGATGGGGGCATGCCTGAGAAGCTCGCCGAGGGCGATCACAGGTTTGCGCTCGATTTTGGCGGCCAAAAGTTTGAGCTGTACCAGCACTCGCATCTCGGCTACGGATTGATGGAGGCCCGAAACGCCATCCACCGACTCCTGGTCAACGACATGGCCAAGTCTAAGAGCTCTGACAAGTCGTGGGAGACCAAAGCCATTGTGCACCCATGCCTCACGCCTGGCCGAAACCGCGAGATTGAGGTCGAATTCACAAAGGACAACAAAAAGACGTACAACTTTACCGGCCCTGCTGAGCCCTCTGCATCGCACGCCTCGCAATGCCGCAGCCTCGCCGAGAGGATCTTGGAGAAGGACAAGGACTGCAAGCTTGCGCCGTGTTCGTTCAACGGCGTGCACCAGCCTTCGCTCGCCAAGACGTTTGCCAAGGAAGACGTCTACATTTTCTCGTACTTTTACGACCGCACTCACCCCCTGGGTATGCCTGATTCGTTTACTATCCGTGAGCTGCACGACCTGGCGCAGACTGTCTGCAAGGGCGAGCCAGGCTGGGGCACCTTTGACAGCGTTCCGGGTGCTCTAGAGGAGCTCAAGGGCCGGGAGCAGTATTGCTTGGACCTCAACTTCATGACGGTTCTTCTCCACCATGGTTACGACATGCCGATTGATCGAGAGGTCAAGATTGCCAAGAAGATCAAGGGCAACGAGCTGGGCTGGTGCCTTGGTGCTAGGTGGGCAGCCCCCCCCCCCCCCCCCCCCCCTTTTTTTTTTTTTT
>SRPN01000475.1:0-14641 GCA_018360045.1 Claviceps capensis | reverse complement strand
TGTTGTTGTTGTTGTTGTTGTTGTTGTTGTTGTTGTTGTTGTTGTTGTTGTTGTTGTTGTTGTTGTTGTTGTTGTTGTTGTTGTTGTTGTTTATTTAACGCCCCTACGTCCCAGTTTTGGGCATACTAGGGCGTGATGCTGTGAGGTGATTTAGGGTGGGGGTGTGCAAATCTACTTGCCACCCAATTTTACATGTCCTACGCGATAAATCTGAATAGCCCCGACATCTCGTACCCCGCACGGCCTGTAGCACCTTGTCACAATTCGTGCGGTCGACTTTAGGGCTGTCCCATACTCATATTCCACGCAATTTAATAGATACACGTCACTACAGAAGTGGATAAACAATGCACGTTCAACTCAACACTTCAGCTCAACACCACAGCAATTACAAAAAAATCCGAAGTCGTCAAGATGCATAACGTCGTGCTTTTTATTTACGTGATTTTACTTCCAACCCACTCGGCATCTTCGCTAGTCATGAACGCGTGGTATTTCATCTCGAATTGAACTCTAAAGCCTTTTGTTGACTGTGTTGTGATACGTCGCACATGGGAGGACGACATAGCCCTCTTTGTCTAACCGATCGGGGCACACGAGAACACCCCTCTCGTCGTGCCAGCTTGAAACGATTTAATCTATCACGATCATGATTAGAGTCTGTGCCCGCACGTAAAAAAATTTTGGAGAGAAAAGTTGAAAGTCATCGGGTGGGAAACTTACAATATCATCAATGCTGGCGTACGTCCCGCAGACCAAGACAACAATGCCAATCACGAAGCAAAACGCATTCATAATAGAGTTAACCAAGTTCTCCTTGGCATACCACTTGCCCTTCCGAAGGAGCTTGAACCACATCCAGGCCGGCAAATAGAAGGTGAAGCCAGAGATGAACAGAGACGATGAGATGGACAAAAGATCGCTGAAGATGGGGATCACTTCGGCGATGATGAAAGCGGCGACAGTGATCGTGGTTATGACCGCGAGCCATGTGGCCCAGCCCTTAGGCGTATTGATGAAGCGTGTGACGGAGTCCTTGTAAATTCGACCGTGGATGTAACGCCCAATGACGGTGGTGTTGATGGATCCAGAAATGAAGATGACGGGTAATGCAACACCAAAGGCAATCTTAGAGAGAGTATGACCAGCCGAGAGTAAAGAAGGTGATTTGACATCAACTCCAACAAAGGCATAGACCACAGCGCCGGTGATGGTGTAAATGAAGATTTCGATTAGACCCAGAGCCCAGATGGATTTGACATAGTCCGAGGGCGTATGCATCTCATCCATGAAAGAGAATTGACACATGGAGAAGCTGTAGGCAAAGCAGATGTTGGTAATGGCGATGAAGGCCTCAGCGAAAGTGAGATCTGGCTTGGGCCACGCGGACCAATTTACCGCAGACATGCCGCCGGGAGCCTGACCTGCAACAACGCCGGTTCCGATGATAGTGATGCCGATCGCGAGCAAGATCGAGACGAAGTCGATATATCCAAGGATAGCCACCTCAGCGAATGACGGCGGAATCGCAATAAGGAGCAGGATGATAGCTGAGACGACGCCGAATACAACTGAACATGCGCCATTGTCGGTGATATTAAGGAAAGCAATCGTGCCAGTCAAGCAATGCGATCCGACCAAGAAGGTCAACTGAAGAACAAACATAGCTCCGACTACCTCGTATCCAAAACGTCCCATCAGAAGACGGCCGGCGTCAGCATAATGGGCGACTTCAGGATAGGCAATCTTGACCTTTCCAACGATGTCGCTCGTGTATATAGCAATAAATCCAATGCCAATGCAGCAGATGACACCAGCAACCATGCCCAACGAAGCAAAGGCGGCTGGTAGACTTAGGGAGCCAAGAGCAATGGCCTCGACAATGAGGACGATGGTCAGTCGTTTCCATCCCAAACGATGGAAATGAGCGTTTCCCTCGGCTGTTTTTTGCTTCTCCAAATCTGTTCGCTGCTCCTCGAAGTCGGTAACCTCTCCCGCGATGGGGCCACCGAGCACGTTGTCTGTTGTGCCTAAGTCCGAGGTAGAAGATTCCTTTTCTGTGTTGTACTTTTCAGAAGGAACGTGATCGCGAACGACGGGTTCCGACATTTTAGCGGGCTAAGAGGCGAGTTCTGCGTGACGAAGACCTTTCTTTCAATTCAGCTTGAGACGAGACTGGATAGACAAGACAGTCAGGGCGCCGATGCACCAATTGATTGTGTGATATGGTCCGGAGAGGGTGGTACCTCTTGGGGGTTGCCGTAATATGTCCAGGAAAAAATTGAAGTCGGAATGCCAGCAAGTTGACGAAGAGTTGCAATGGGTGTAGGACAGATGCCAGAGCCGTGGAAAGATCCGGCCCAAGCTTTAATAAGGAATGACAAGATGGACTTTGTTTATCGACAATGTCGCTTATCGGGTGAGCTGGTCCTATCTGACGTCTGGCAAGACCTGCGCGGTGTGAAGTGATATCAAGGGATGTATTAAGATGGGGAGAATTCAGACGAGGGCCAGGATTCAGGGGCTTGCAGCTTGGGGTAAAATACAACTGCTTAGTGGAAGGATTGAGGCGCGAAGAAGGGGGTGGGAAGGGTGGAATAAAAAGGCTGGGATAAGGAAGAAGATGCTCGGACGCCGCAGACGGAGGTGGGCATAGCATTTACAAATGCAAAAGGCAATGGCAATGGCAATGACAACGACAATGACAATACCTACATAGCAAGAGGGTCTTGTTCGTGCTTTCTTGCCGCCTCCGACATTAGCGTGGCCAAGTGTACTCCATCACTCCAATGACTCCATAATGCATCCGCCCATCACTTCATCGACCAACCTGTCACTTCATCAATCAAGTCATCACGCGACAACATCACATGTACGTGCAACCATGGGCTAGTCATCACCGAGTTGCCGCACTAGCACGACTGAGAGCATACCTTGGCCTGCCCATGGAAAATGGACAGAAGGAGATTCAATGTGGAAAGGCACAACCCCTCATGGCGAGATAGGAACACATTCGTCGCGGAGAGACCGAGTGGGCCAAGGCCTGATAATCAAAACAGAGTGGGCGGACCACGAAACGGCATCAACGCTTTGCGACAATGTCGTCAGTCCGATCATACTGCGCACGCACCATTCAAGAATACAATTCTCAAATGGCAGATCGAGAATCAGGCATGTACTCCGTATCAATAGCAAACCATTGCCGGGCGGTTGAGCGATGAACAGCCGAGCACGCTGTGGCCAGTGGCCGATGGCTACAACACGGACATTGAACCGCCATCTCGTGCGGTTGTCACCACGGGATCATCTGAGATTCTGCGCAGTACCCCAGACGGCTCCCCGCAAACGTTTTCTTCCTTCTTGAAGCCAAACCCGCTCCATGGCAGATTCAAGGAGATGCCGATGCTGGTCTAGCTTGTATCATTGCCACATGGTAAATACAAGTATGTAATACCATCTCTTTCGTTGCTAAGATGCCCTGGACATTGAAATCGACGAAAGATAAGTTTTGTGAGCGTAAGAGTGGAGTTCTGCCTGCCATTCATTAAAGTCTCATTGGGCCGGTGCTGCTGCAAGATCCTGTACGGAGTACCACTTGTTAAGTTGTTGACGTCCGCCATTTGAGACCACAGTTGTCGACGGTCGTGAACAGGGGAGCCAGCCAGCGGGGCTCCGAAGGGATTAGCTCCACAAAGGCCCTGACAGTGTCGGGGATCTGCGGCGAGTAGGAAGAAAGAAAACCAAACTACCTAGTCCACATGCGAATGCGCGCTCTACCCGATTGTTGCTAGGCAAAGGTCGAATGAGTCAGTTAGACGTGCCAACAGCGCACGGCGACCCGCCTCACATGATTCACTTGATAGGTATGGACGACGATGACGGCTCATGAACATGTGAACGAAATTGCAATGTTGGTTTTGCCGAGAAGCAGAAAGGAAAGCGTATCAGCCATCTACTTTTTACGCGGTTCGATATCGAATCCTGGGGAACTCCGTAAGTAGGCAAATAGAGCGCGTGAGCGTGTGCTCTGGGCGTGGCGACCCCATGCTGGGCTGGAAGCTGGATCTGGATCTCTGGAGTCTGGAGCCGACGTTTGCAGTCGGCCACACGTCATGCGGCATGCCTATGCATCTACGGAGTACAAATTGTAGGTCAAATACCTACATGTAATGAACCAGTTGACTACGGAAGCTGCTTTCAGCTATGGCTTCAGTTCTGAGGTGACATACCGTGTCGTTGTTACTCTGTGCGTCTGTATTGTGGTCTGGGATCGGGCGGCGGCGGGCGGCGCC
Organism: Claviceps capensis; assembly: GCA_018360045.1. Taxonomy (NCBI): domain Eukaryota; kingdom Fungi; phylum Ascomycota; class Sordariomycetes; order Hypocreales; family Clavicipitaceae; genus Claviceps; species Claviceps capensis. The sequence goes on along the minus strand of SRPN01000475.1, from coordinate 10,349 downwards.
GGCTGCCAAGGACTTCAAGGAGCGCAGAACGTGAATCGGATGCCGGATCTGGACACCAAGTACGGAGTAGTATCGGCAATGACAGACTAATCCCCTGATTTCTTCACATCGATCAGTCAGGCACCGTGTGACTCTGATACCATCTCGCCGTAAGAAGTGCACCCTAAGAAGATGTGGCTGCTCCGGATGCAAGAATACAAGAATATGACTGGCTGCTTAGCGATGAAGATTTTGCTTTCGCCCAAACAAGTGCCCGCCAAGACTGGACCGGGCGCCACGCCAAGGCTGCTGAAGGCTGGAAGCCAAAAAAATCGAAGTCCATGGACCGAGAGCTCCGATTTGCTCACTCGATTTGCAAATTGCAATGGACTTTGCTGGAAGCCTGGGACAAGAGCCGCCGACGCATTGGGTTTGGGGGAACCAAAGCAGGCCAAGAAGTTAGAACTGGCCTCAATTGACTTGTCCTTGGGCATCATGATCCACCTGTTACGGCATGACGTTTCAATGGCGGCTCGCTGTTGGCCGTCTGGCGTCGCCATATGGGAATATTGCAACTGGCAATGTGCTGGAGATCTGGGACACGGCAGATTCCAGGGTGTCAATTTTCGTTGTTTGACGAAACTATGGCCTCCTTCATCTCTTCATCATCTCGAAGAAACTACCCCGTAGACAAAAATTTCATGGACCATTTTGACACCATTGTCCCGTTGGTACGGAGCATGCAGCGATGCATCCGCCGTTGTTGTGTCGCAGACCCATCGACCTGCAGCTTGATGGAGCGGCGACCCTGCCGCTTTTTTATCCTTCTCCTTCTATTTGTTCTGCCTGCGACACACTACGTGCACACTCCGTAGGCCGTAGGTTCGAGGCGCTACTTATAGTTACTAAGTACATACTCCATATGTGCCATTGCAAATCGCCTGGGCAGTCCAATTCGATTGATTCTCGAAATCAAATCAGATCAACGACTTTGTTGACAGCTTCACATGTAGTAGGTACATATGTATGTACATCCTTGTTGGTCCGGACCGATCTCGGCCCTTATTTGAGTTCTGCGCCGCGCTCAGGCCATGCCAGGTATCCGTACTGCGCTCCACTCACTCGTTATCTTAGGGTTAGGTACATTAGAACCTGCAATTTTTTCTCAAGCGCCAACGCACAATGATGTGAAGCTACATACTGCCTTGCAAGTTGCAACAATGCCGGGCTCTTTTGGGGGAAACATGTGGAGACGGGTCGGATCATGTGGAAGCCTTCTGGAAATTTAAGGCAACCAGACACTTGGCTGGGCCGGTGGGCCACCCTCAAATTGAAGAAACTGACCAGTTTCGCAAGCATCCCTGCATTGAACAAGTCTGGGCAGGCACTTTTATTTGCCGGGTCATTTGTCCCTTGTACGGAGTAGGTCATCGGGCACTCGTGAGGTCATGTGCGTCACTCCCTCATTAGCGAAGCGATTGCGAAGACCTACGCGCAGAACTTGAAGTTATCTGGCAGCCAGCGAAAAAAGACGGTGAGTGCCATCGGTCACGGAACGCCGATTGCGGCACTTGGGGAAGGTCTACTTGGATCAATGCATACAGTGCATGGAATGGGCTGAAGTGATGAGCCAGCTATCATGAGATGACGCCCATTGCATTGTATCCTCGGAGCGGTCCTTTCAGCACGAAAAGCTTTTGTCATTGCAAACCTTCGCGGAGGATGTCAACTGACTGCTGTACGCGAGATGGGATGAGTATGCCGGACGAAGTACGGAGTAAGTATAATGCATTACCAGGTATCCATGCATCCCGTCTGTAGGATCTTTGCGTAACGTTCGGGCAGTTCGGCTACCGGCGTTCCCGAACAGGATATGTAATCAGAAGATACGGAGTAAAGCATCAAATGCGCATTTAGCAGCGGTGCTTATCGCTCCCTATGCGCTACCTAAAGATCAGATCACGGCATCCTTCCTGATCTTACGTACACATACTCCGGAGTCCGTACTGCTCGAAATCCCCACAAAGCGAACCTCCTGGAGGCTGGCCAGTGGCCGTACTCGGTGATATGTAATGGCCACGTCTACTCCGTAGTGCGCTGCTGTTGTCAGGCCCACGGGCGAAAGCATCTTGAACAACTACCATTGAACGTCGGTCATTTTCTGCCTGTACATACTCACCAGCTTGTAATTGATGTGGGTGAGAACTAGACACATCGGGCCTTGGATAATAGCACCAAAACTGTTCTCTCTATGTGCTAAATATCCCTTCGTCAATGATCCGCCAGAAAACCCCGGCTTCAACCTCCCCCTCGGCAAAGGAGAAAAAACACATATACGTACATATAACCTAGATCGATCTGACAACATGAAGTCGAACCATCATTCGCACCGGGTGGTTGCTTGTTCAGATTACGGTCGTCTCTCCGCGCTCTGTCATGTGATTGGTCCTTTGACGCCTTATCTTATCGCTGGGATTTTTTTCTTGGAAGAAAGAAGTGCCCCGCGCTTGTCATCCAGTTCGGGGCTCTGATAGCAAAGGATCATCAAGGCTTCAAAACTCATCCCAGCAACGCGCTCCCATACCTGCCGTCTCTCCCGGCACTCTCCCGACACCGTGGTCACACGAAGTTGCTGACCCGTATCCTATTTCTTCGATGGGTACCTCACCACCCAGGGAACCTGTCGATGGTGCTGCCTCGCAAACTGCAAGTTCGGACAATAAGCTTATTCACAGCCTTGTGCTCGATACGGGACCACTGATCAAGAATGATCCGTCTTCCAGCGCGCTTTTATCCCAAGCCGAAGCATTATACACGATACCATCTGTCGTATCCGAGATCAGAGACCCCGCTACTCGCGCACGAGTCGAAACCACTCTCCTGCCGTTCATCACGATCCGCGCACCAGGTCCTGCCAGCGTCAAGTTTGTGACAGATTTTGCCAAGCGCACCGGTGATTATTCGGTTCTGAGCCGACCTGATATTGAGGTTATTGCACTGTGCTACGAGTTGGAGTGCGAGAGGAACAATGGCGACTGGAGATTAAGAAATACCCCAGGGCAAAAGAGCCTAAACGGTAGGCCAGCCAACGGCAGTGAGAGCAACAAGAGCGAGGGTGGCAGGGTCCGGACAAACGGAAAGGAAGTATTGGAGACACCTGGAGCCCTGAAGGAAGTGGTAATTTGTTCTCCCGAGGTCAAACCCTCATGCGCGACTTCAGCGCTGGATGAAACAATGGGCGCTTTGAGTCTGGAGACAGAGCTCGAAGCAGCATCATCTATTGCTCATCCCGCAGAAGAGGACAGGGAGCTCCATGATCCTGACGAAGTTGAAACAACGGATCCTCGCACGGCCACGGCGCAATCATCGGATCCCGCCATCAACGACGAGTCAGACTCAGACTCAGACGGCTGGATCACTCCATCCAATCTCAAGAAACACCAAGCTCAAGACTCTCACAGTAATACCTCCCCTCAGCCCTTGCAAAAGACGCTTCAAGCTGCCATCCTCACCTCTGATTACGCCATGCAGAACGTTGCACTACGCATCAACCTCAATCTCGTCACCCCCTCATTCTCCCGCATAACCTACCTGAAGAACTGGGTTCTCCGGTGCCACGGCTGTTTTTCCATCACAAAGGATATGGAGAAGCAATTCTGCCCCAAGTGCGGCCAGCCAACGCTCACACGGGCAAGCTGCTCCACCGACTCCAAGGGCAGCTTCCAAATCCATCTCAAGAAGAATTTTCAGTGGAATAAGCGCGGCAACGTTTACAGTATGCCCAAGCCCGTTCATGGCAGCGCAAATGGCCGGCTGTCCAAGGGTCAGGGCGGTCAAGGTGGATGGGGCGCTGAGCTGATCCTCGCGGAAGACCAGAAGGAGTATACTAAGATGACAGAAGAGCAGAGACGGCGGCAGAAGAAGGATATTATGGACGAAGACTACTTGCCAGGAATACTGAGCGGCAAGAGATCCGGCCAGGCAGGGAAAATCCGAGTCGGCGCCGGCAAGAACGTGAATTCCAAAAGGAAACACTAGAATGAAAGAAGTGAATGTAGGTTCGATAGTCAACAATCTATAGTTCAACAGTCTGTTGGTGGAAATGATTCCCTCAGATGGAGCGCTCTACAAGAAATGATCCAAACGTTTTAAAAAAAAATAGAAGGCACATACAACGTAGATTCCAACATGAACAATGAAAATTTAATTAACGATTTGCCATTCCTGACTCTCTGTTAAACCTACAGAAAGCAGCATCTCGTCAAGATAACTCCAACATATAACCCCAACGCCGCAGAGTCACAAGCTCAATAAAATCTGCGTCTCCAATTTCTAGCCCATAGATATGGACTGTAGAAGCAACCCCTCGCCAACTGATACTCAAGCCCAAATCCCTGCATCTTGGATTTCTACACATGCGCAAAGCAGAAGCTCGTCCTCCGCATATCCCAGACGCTATCTCAACACCTGAAGCGGCCTCACCCCTACCTAGCCGGCGATCATTCTTATTCACATTGTAAACCCATCTTCGCTCCAGCACAGTTTGTCTTCTATACCGCCTCCTCTTCTACAATAAGACACAATCATCAGAAACTGGATCCTTTTGTAGGGAACAACAGGGCAACATTGCTTGACGAGCTATTTCCCCTGAAGCAAGGGGCATGCACGATAGATAGGACCAGGAAAATTAAGAACTTACTCTGCTGTGTCAGAAGCAATCCGAACCTCTTCTTCGTCGTGACTCTCTGACGAGACCACTTATCGTCGGGCGAAAAACGAGCCGGATGCGCTGACTTGGTCACCTGTCCGTGGGCGATCTTTTTGAGCGTGTAGAGGCGGGTGCCGTTGCTGTCGAGGGTGTACATGAGATGCATTGTGGAGATCGGAGGCACAGGTGGATGAGTCTGTTGTAAGTGAGGGCTTTTCGGGTTCGATTAGGTTCAGTTGCTTGCTTTCGTAGGAGCAGACGGATTTGTGAATGGAATTGATCGAACGATTGGATGAGTGTTGAGTTGCTGATTATCCAAATTGGGCCGTGGTGATGCATAGCGGTTTTGCGAAAAAACTTGGAGGACGTATCACGTGACTCTATCGATAAGGATCGTCCTCTTGAGAACAGGAGAACAGTACCTAGAGTAGACAGAGTACATGTTCTACGGAGTAACACAAAAGTTGCAGACGCACACGAATGGAAATTGACGTTGTGAAATTCTGCTACCAACAAGTTATCGCATCGATGGCCGCTGGCCGGGATTTAAACGCTCAAACACAGTTTCGACAGAATAAAAGACATGCGAATGGACTAACATAAGTGAGGTGACATGTACATTTGAAGATTTACTTTGTATGTTGCGCCATGCGGACGTTATCGGCAGGTCGATTGCTGGTGCTTGAAGAGTGCATGTACATTTTTGTGGTTATATCCAATCAAAGAGAATGACCAAGCCAAAAATTGAGGTCAAAACAGATGATGGCCGTGATGTGCTACATATACAAAAATATAACGGCATCCCAGGACAAAAATGAAGTCATATAGAAAATGAGCAGCCGCATTTGTTTATAATTTGCATTCCTTATTCATGGGTCCTCGCCAACACGCGCAGCCTTGTCACCCACCCAATCTTCACGCTCATAGAAGCGGAAAACGAGGTCATAATCCTCAAAGTCGTGCACAATACGATCCACACGACGATAGCCGCGCACTGGATCTACGAGGCGCTGGAGGGACAGGCTCTTGAGCGCATCACCCATGCCGTACGGATTCGCGCCACGGCCTTTAGCCTCGAAGAGCGTAACGCTGAAACGGCCAGGACGAAAGATATTGACAACATGTTCGATGATATCGGCAGTATTGCGGCCTTTCTGGCCTCCCGGAACATTGGTTTCAAAGGAAGCAAAAGAGAAGCCTGGCTCGGGTGTGACGTGAACCGTGAAATAGTGCGGGGCACCTTTTTTGTCATCGGGCGATGAAGACACGGCTGGAATAACGCCATTTGCAGAAAAGCCGCAGGGACTGAAGAGGTAGGCGTCGACGCGAGCGTCGGGATAGACGGAAGTAGGATAGACGTCGTTCAATCCGCAATGCTCGGAGACGATGGAGCCAAGAGCGTGTCCTTCGGTAGTAAGTTCTTCAGTGGTATTGCAGTCGAATTTGGCACCATTGAGGTCGTTGTCGTCGTTGTCACAGTGTCCGAACACATCCACCTCCTCCGAGGGATCGGAGAGACAGCCAAGGCTATTTTGGGCCTTTGTGCGTGCGATGTTCATCTCAGCAGCAAACTTGTCACTCGCGACCGCATTCGCGTGGGACAAGTAAAACTGCTTGGCGTTTTCTGGGTCAAGATCGGTCATAAGAATCTCAAGTGTCTCGTCATTTTGACTGTATGCACTACCAGCCGAGTTCCCGCCATTAGACGAAACAGTTGTGGCGGGAGTGGGCTGACAATTGATCTCAGAGTCTGGCGTAAGAGGGGATGTGATCGTCTGTTTAGGTGACGTGATGTAGAGATACCAATGGTCCCCGTTCATCTTGCCCACCATGTAGGCACTACCGCCTCCTACTATTGTATCGTCAAGATACTTCACTTCCTGCTTCCAGCTGCGGTGTGGTCCTTTCTGTTGGTTGGGGAAGAGAAAGTTCTTGCGACTGTAAAAGACACGATAAGGGGTCGCGGCGGCTCGAATATCGTCCACCGAGTCGGCATTGTGGAACGGAAAGCCAGCGTTCACAGCAGCAATGTGAAGAAGCCGCTGAAGACCGAGCAGAAGAGTCGTGGTACCACAAGTCTTGAGAATGAGCTTGTGAGGAAAGACGAACATGCTGGACTCGGACAGGAGGTATGCGTGTACATCATCAGACTCCAAAACAGAGAGGATCTTGCAGTTAACCATGTCAAGCATTGCAACCCATGTCTCTGAAGCTACGCTCTTTAGTCCATCTGGAGCCGCAGAGGGAGGGAGGGATTCAGCACTTGGCGCAAACCACACCTCCAGCAGCTTTTCAGGCCCCTCGAAGGCGTTGGACGAGTCAAGATCTGCTGCAACATCGTGATTGATGGTCAGATGCGGCGTAGCTGATGATGGAGAGAACGTATAGTCTTTTGGGACCGAGCAGTTGAACATGACGGAAAATCCTCTTCGAGAGAGTCTGTGATGCGAGAGAAACGCAGAAGATGATGCCGGAAGATGGGAACTGGAGAGGAAGAATTGAGTCGACGGTTCGAGTCTTGATTAAGAGGCTTCCGAGCAATGTATCGATTGAACTGCAGATATGAGTGTTCCTTTGCCCGCTAGGCAGAGTCCGCGGAGCACTAGCTGCCGCTCAAACAGACCTTGCGGTGTCTGTCTGAGAGAGCAGGCCCACAGGATGTGGCTATGCCAATAATGCTGGCAGAGCCAGCAGCAATCGAATGCGTGTTTGAAATTTCTAACGCCTCTCAGAGAACGTTATGGGGGTCGAGAGCGGAAGGTGTGAAGAGATAATTTTGGAGACAAAATGTTGGATGTCTATACCCGGGGGTATGTACCACAGCTGAGGAGCAGGTGTTATCTTCTTCTTACGCAAAAGTTTGAAAATTGTCGTTTTTCAAGACTCGAGTCTAGTTTCAGATTCTTCTGATGTAGGAACAATTTTTGTTTGTGGAGGGTGCTATCGAGGCCTATGTTCAAGGATTTAGCACATTGAGCGACGCGTTCGGGAATTTGAAGAATAGAATGACAAAGCAAGCAGAGCCGAAAATCAAGGAAAGTACTCACTTGGAAGGTCGGGAGAAGAGGAAGCGCAGAGGATCAGTCGAACGCATAGAATGTATCGCCCCGGGAATTTTGAGGCGACTTTTTGTCTCTTTGGTTGAAGGGACTGAGTATCGCGGCGGAGGCCAGCGAGGCAATTGCCGGACACAGTGCGATGCAAAATATGAGAGATGTTTTGGAAGTAAGGCGTTAACCCATGAGAATTGTCGCGATCGAAGTCCGACCTCTAGGTCAACCGAAAATGACAGTGGCGGGGGAAGTTTGTGTGGTCAGGTAGTGGGCAAGGAGAGGAGAGCAGGACGTGACATGCGAGCGAACTTACAGGGCTCAAGGTTTTTTTTCATCTGTTGCAACTCTTAGCCAATGAAAGCACTCGAACCCCATGGGCCACAGCGGGGCCACTGTTACCGCATGAACAATCGACTACATGACGTAGCGTCTTTGTTTAGGCACAAGAACTTAAACCCAGAAAAGCTTTTAACCAGGTACGTACCCCTCTTTCGAAGGAAAAATGGCATCGCCGCATCAACGGGAGCAGCCGAGTACCTAGAAGAAGAATACTCCGTACGCATCAGATATTTAGCTGCCAAAATGTACATAGGTAATTGTTGCACAAAAGAATGGGCGCAGCCGTCTGGCCACTCTGATGTGCTTTGTTTACCCCTATATACCCTGCGATAGTAATACGTTCATCACAATAATTCCAGCGGCTTGTAATGTTGTAGAGGATCGGCGCTTGTGCTTCATGCTGGGAAAGAAACCGGCAGATCGGCTTGTCAGACAGGATCTCAGCGTTGTGCTCGGCCAGTCTGTAATCCGTATTGATCATTGGCTGATCCGTAAGGGAGCAATATGCTGTAATTTGGGCGAGAAGCTTCCGCTCCTCGGGTATTCAGTGGTCAATCTCCCTCTGGGCAATGCCGCACCGATTCCGACCTCACGGTTGCACACATGTGACTAATACATATGTACAAAGACACAAATGAACGGCTGTGTGGCTCGCAAATCGCACCATTTGGATGAAGCGCGAGCTCTACAACTCGCACAGTATCATTGACCGCGAGACACTCCTGACCCCCGTTGATGATATACTCATGCGCACTTTTATTATCTGGTGCGGCATCACACTAAAACTTTGCCGCTTTGGCCTTGCGATTCAATGATATAGCACCAAGACGGTGGCGATAAGTTATTGGAAAAAGAATTTGCGGTGGGTAACTCTCTTTGTCACCCAATTTGGGCGCGTAGACCAATCTTAGAGTTCCCATCCGACATGATCTATTTGAGGTGTTGCATCTCGTGCTGAATACTTACAAGCTAGCTGTTTTTCCTGGAGTGGTACAGATGTCCCTGCCCGTGTAGATTGAGAGAAAATGTGGTGGCTTACCGACTGGCGAGACTCGAGAGGTTAGGGAAATGATAAATCTGGAGACTGGCAGTTTGGCCGTTTGGCAGTTTTGGCGGCGTTGCCGGGTTTGATGGGAGAGCTCAGAGGATCTAAGGTTGGGTTGGGCCGTATCGTATCCCTATTTTGCGCCGTAATGTTTACCGCCGTAAGAATCAAGATCAATGACAATTGAAAGTGGGTGTTCCTCATGAGTGAGTCATACCTGTCATTCAGAGTTTGATGTTCTTCGCTGCAACGACTCAATTTAACTCGTCATGTTCAAAGGGCCAGCACAAAGATACAGTACCGGTCTTGATGCCGGAAACATAGACCGGTACGAACCAGGTGGCTACCATCCCGTTGCATTAGGTGATGTTTTGAAGAATGAAAGATATAAATTCTCCATAAGCTAGGTTGGGGTAGCCATGGCACAACATGGGCCGCAAAGGATCAAGTATACCCCAACGGAGACTCTTAGACTATCACTACGGAGCGGTGTTTTTCTAATTTTCTCATTTTATGCTAGGGGTGATCGCTATGTTGCAGTCAAAATCATGGTGTCCAAAGTTGAGGACAGCCGCGAGCTCAGGATGTTGCGAGCACTGTCTGGTCTACCCAAAGATCATCCCGGGTCGTCATATGTGAACCAAATGTTGGACCATTTATTTTCACTCTTGTTGGCCCTCATGGCACGGTGCACCCACAACTGTCTGGTCCTAGAGCTTGTGGTACCAAACGTTGAAGCATTTGTTGATGTCTATTACATAGACCGCAGACTTCATTCCAAGCTTGCGAAACTATTGGCTAAACAGACGCTGCAAGGTGTCGATTTCATCGCGGCCAACACTATTGGGCATGTAGGTAAGGCCTGTGGCCCTGAACACCCCAGCCACTTTCCTAGCATATTAATTTGGCCTATAGATTTACACATCGGAAACCTCGCTATAGTCGTGCCCGGCCTTGATTCTCTCAACGGAGAAGACTTTATTGCCAAGCTGGGGGAGTTCGATGCAGACGCGGTGACCAAATTAGATGACAGGCCTTGGGCACCCAATGTACCAACTCAGATGATTTCGACCTGCTCTCTTCCGGGAACAAGATATTACGAGGACTTCCGCAGCGGCCCTACGCTGCGCTTTCGGGCTGAGGAAGGCTCGCCTCGCTTCGCTTCGGGTTGGAGAAAGTCGGGTTGGAAAGAGTTAGGTTGCATGTGTGTAGTACCTAAGGCATC
>SRPN01000474.1:0-14673 GCA_018360045.1 Claviceps capensis | reverse complement strand
TACAAGCTACCAATACGATCGTTCTGTTTATGCTTATGCACTAGTGCTTTCATCTTTCATTGTTTATTCGAGTGACCTTACGGTCCGACACGCGTTTTTGAGCGAATTGGCTCTGGCGTTGCAAATAGATTCGAATATATTTTATGCTGTTGAAAACAGTCATGCCTTGATTGATTACTTGTGGATTTTGATGTTCCATGCGCTGTGGTGTGAAATGAAATGATGGCGGGGGAGCGTCTGGTAAAAAAAAAAGCGCCGATGCCAAATCCGGTTAGAATGGAAGAGATTTATGGGGCGAAAAGTGGAGTAGTCGCGCGATTAGAATAATAGAGTCGCGCGAATAGCAATACTCCCTAGTACATACCTGCTCCGTAGAGAGGAGAACCCCGGTTCTAAGGTCCCGTTCTCGGACGAATACATACCCATACCCACGTTTGCTTGCACCTGGTACATACTCCGTACATAGCTCCTCCAACGACCAAGGCGGCCATCTAGGTATCAGCACGGCCTTTCAACTTCTCGCCAGTTCACTCGCAACTCCTCTTTACATTCTCTCCGTCCGTTGGCTCGCGACAAACGTCGGTGTGTGTCCTGTTGAAGAAGCCCGACTTTCCGAGGACTTCTGATTTCATGAACTGTAAGTACCGTTTCTTTCTCACTGCAACAAGAACGGGGGCCCGCAGCACCAGCAGCCAAGCGGACAGCAGAAAGCTTCGGGCGATTTAGAGTCCCAGACTAGCTTGTCTGTGTCTGCTTCGAAGTCGACTTGGCTCTGCCGTTGGTTCTCTTGATCCAATGACACATTGAACATTCTTCATTCTTACGTGGCCGACTTCTCATTGGGACAATTTGTTGCTATGATCGGCCATGCCCGCCATTCCCCCGTTCTTATTGTGCACCTTCCAGTTTCCCCACAGCGTTGGCATTATCGTCGCGGCGAGCATGCCATGATCGGCCAAGCTCGACACTCATCATATTTCATTATCATCGCGAAACTTATTATCCCGTTACATGCCCTCTGCAAGTCTTGACGTACTTCATGATATTCTACACGGAGAATTAGTCTCCTTGTACGAATCTATTGCGCTGTCAAGCAGTACACCTCATCGACGTCGCCAAAGTTGCTAGTGCTGGCTTTGAGTTTGGTAGCCCGGTCTGTCTCTTTTCGTCCCATGGGCTTATTGCCATTGAACGTCTTCTTCAGGCTGTGTCACTTCTCGTCTATCATCTGCTCGTTCTTCACCTCGTACATCCGATGCTTGAAAGACCGCGCAATGTGAGGCGATGCCACGAGACTCCAATCACTTGAGAAGACGGGCTCTGCCTCTACAGCGGCGAGAGAGATATTGACAGCTGCAACAATCGTGTTTGCAAATCGGATTCCACCCCCTTCTCTTTTATATATTCCACGTTGCAGACGATTGCGATCCCTTTGCCCCAACAAGTAATACGTGCTGCTACGGCAGAACGAATTGTGACCATGCCCAGCTTGGAACTGACCGGCTCGCAGAGAGGTGCCCCCGCCCGCGCAGAACACCACCTTCCCTCATCGCCAGAGCCTAGCGTTGACGAACGACACGAAACGGTACCATCCCGCGATATCTTGGATGGTTCATCGAAATCGAACCGAGACGATACACCAAGCTCGCCAACGAAAAAGATATTACGATATCCATCAATTAGCAGCTTGAAGAGTGGCCTCATCTCCCGCTTGAATCCCAATAAGATCAGCCGCGGCTCAACAGATCAGCCGTCGTCGCATGGCTGCACCTCGGTCTCTCCTACGACGAGCCCTACTTCTGCGACAAGAGTAGGCTTGAGACACAGCCTCATAAAACCTCTTCCTCAAGCGCCGTCCGGATCGAGCTACTCGACCTCCCCAGAAATTGGCAGGCCCGCCATTGGTGGACACCAGTCTTGTGAGGAGCTGCACACACGGTCGATAGAATTGAATATGGACAGTAATTCAAGCACAATGGAGTCGTCAAGCTCTGCTGCTGAAGAGCTGTATGGTAACCAGGACCAGTACATGCAAGATGTAATGAGCAGTATGAGTAACTTGGCGAGCTCGGTTCGACAAGAAACATACGACGACGAAGACGATGGAGACGACGACGACGGCGACAGAGACGGCTTGACACCGCGAAGCACTGGCCCTGAGTCGGCTACACCATCGCCGGCCATCGATCAAGGAGAAGGAGCAACTGGCTCAACAGCTGGCATTGCCACACAAGGCTCATCACACTTGTCAGGATTAATGTGCAATGTGCATCGTACAACAGGTCGTGAGCCACCACCGCTCGTTGGTGCTACTACTACCATTCTTGGAGATAAACTATATGTGTTTGGTGGCCGGATTTTGTCACGGAGTCGCCCTGCGCCTTTAACATCAGATCTCTATGAATTGGACCTGATATCACGTCATTGGACCAAACTTCAGACGGGCGGAGATGTTCCTCCTCCACGGTACTTTCACTCCATGTGCGCTTTGGGGGATACGAAGATGGTTTGCTATGGCGGCATGTCACCTGCGATCATTACCAGTCAGGCAGCATCGACAGCGGATGAGGAGCAACAAGCAGAAGTCACCGTCATGTCCGACATATATATTTACGATGTTGGATCTCGAAAATGGACCTACGTACCAGCTCAGGATGCGCCTCAAGGTCGTTACGCACATTGCGCTTGCATTCTGCCTTCTGCAATTTCCTTCTCCTCAAGTCGTGCACCATTAACAGCTCTACAACACAATATGCCATCTACCAACCCGAATGAAGGTCGAATCGGTGTCAATATTGACGGTTCTGGCGGCGCAGAAATGATAATTGTGGGAGGGCAAGATGGCGCGAATCATTATATTGAACAGATTAGTGTTTTCAATCTTCGCAGTCTGAAATGGACGTCAACGCAACCGCTAGGGAAAAGCTGTGGTGCATATCGTAGCGTTACTGCCCCTCTGCCTACCTCTGTGTCTGCAAACATTGGCAAGGCATGTTCGGATAGCAGTCATCGAGGTGATGCCGGTGGCACAGGCCAAGAGTCCCGTGAGACTGGCTCATCAATGCTGATATACTCCAACTACAATTTCCTGGATGTAAAATTGGAGCTACAAATCCGGTCGTCGGATGGCACATTGACTGAGAAACCTATGGCAGGAATGCAAACCCCGCCAGGACTCCGATTTCCCAACGGCGGCGTAATTGATTCTCACTTGCTTGTCAGTGGAACATATCTCACCTCGTCAAAGCAGGAGTATGCTTTGTGGGCTCTCGACCTTCGAACACTCGTCTGGAGTCGCATTGATGCAGGAGGTGGTGTTTTCGGTCAAGGCAGTTGGAATCGCGGCGTGCTATGGAACCGGCGGAATGCCTTCGTGATCCTGGGCAGTCGGAAACGCAGTCTTGTTGATGACTACAACCACCGACGAATCAATTTTACCAATGTCTGCACGGTGGAACTGGAGGCTTTTGGATTCTACGATAACCCGCGCAAAACAAGCCCAATGTCAGGCTTCGTTTCTGCGAGCAGCCCTTTCTCTAGTCCTGGTTTAAGTCTCACACGGAAAGCAGGCTACACGGCTGCTGGACGCTGTCACTCGAAAGCCAGCGAAGAGCTAGGAGACATAGCCCTTGCGATGCGAGAGCTGGCTGACATGGATATCTTATGTATAGGTGGCGAGAGAATTCCGGTGAATTCGCGAATCGTCTCTCGAAGATGGGGTCCATATTTTGTCCAGCTGCTGCGCGAAGGCACCGTAATTGACGATGGGAGTGATGCGGCGACGCTCAGATCAGGCTTCTCAAACAGACTTCCGCGTACATCTGCATCGACTATGATGTCAAATTCCAAGGACGGAAACCAATTACCGCCTTCGTCGAGTGGTGCTAGCGTGCTGTCGACATCAAATGGCGGACCAGGCTCAAGTACAACTACTGGCATGTCCGGTAGTGTCGGGACTTCCTTGAGCGATGCGGCGTCTGGACAAGGTGATGGCCAACTCAATGCAGCCCCTACACCTCGATCCCTACCGCCCAATTTAAGACCGAGATGTCTGTATCTTCCTCACACGTACTTGACTGTGCAGGCTCTGCTTCACTTCTTGTACAAGAGCTCGCTGCCTGCCCCGACATCACCTCTCTGCACACCTCAGATTCTGTGCTCCTTATTGCAGATATCGCGCCCTTATCGCGTTGATGGTCTTTTGGAGGCCGTGATTGAGCGCCTACATGGACTTCTCGACAGTCGCAACGCAGCTGCTATTTTCAACGCCACAGCCATGGCTGCTGGGGGTGGACGTGGCATAGATGGCTCCTTGAACCCGAATTTCTTCATCAGCATGTCTGATCCCGTAGGGTCACCTACATCAGTCTCTGACTTCTCCATAGGCGGGACAACTGCGAATGGGTCGTCCGCAGATCTGGCCGCCGTAGCAACAGGTCTCAGTATAAACACCAACATGTCAAAACCTGGCCGTCCGCTGAGCGGTGAGATTTCGGCTTCGACCAGCATCAGCGAGTCTGACTGGAGCGTTGAACTAGGAGCGAGTGACGCCGACAAAAGCTTTGTTTGGACCGGAGAGCGAAGTAGCGTCATTGGCTTGCAGAAGCGTGGTCTTCGTGGCTTAATGGAAGGACGGCGTATGCGGGAAAGAAACGGCACGGGCATGGGTATGGACAGTATGCCACGAATGGGCGACTCTACGGACTCGCCTTTCCAATTGATGCAGCAAGGAGGTGGGGGTCAACGCGTTGGTCTGGGCATAGCTGACTCCTGATGATATGGGACGGTTCATAGAGTTAATGTCTTTTTGCGGTTGAAAAGGGCTGCTTGTCGCCATGAAACTGCCCAAATAAGTCGCCGGTCTCACAAACTGGCAAGGTTTCATCAATGGCCAATACGGCAGTACGAAGGCCATGATGTTTTAATCGAATAGTTGGGTCGTAATGTCGAGCCAGTCGTGTGAGTAGGGCCATGTGTAAAGGTTTAAGATCTATACAAGAGACAAGCTCGGGGATGTAGCAATAACAACCAGGACAGGAATGTGCTAGATGTTGTTTATAGGTTCATGTGGCGGCAAAATTAGTATGACGTTTCGTCTTCAAATCCTTAGACCATAAACAGAGGATATAAATGTGAATTCGTTGTCAAATTATAGTAATATGGTGAGTTCACCAGACAATCATTGGACAACCTGAATTTGTCTTAAAGAAGTCAAAGTCGAGCAGACCCTCATGTTCGTAACGAATATTGTGGTCTACACTGTGAGGAATCGGATACCCCTACCGACCCGACCAAAAGGTCAGAACACTAAGCTGGTAGGAACTCAGCTTAGTGCGGGATATACAGGTACATGCAAGCAACGGACAGAGCAGTTACGGGTAACCGTCACATACACAACGCCTTGAACATGCATTTCATCAGAATGCGAAGACTTGGATTCGCAAGCCGTATAACCAAAGACTTGAAGAAAAGAACAATTGTAGTCATGTGTTTCCATAATCGTTTGAAGCATTGCAGCATAGCACATCATTTGGAAAATTAGAGCACGAACATGATACGCCCGGACTTGGATTAGATTAGATACTTACCAGACCGTTACACATGTGGTGCTTGAAGAGAGAAAAGGTGGGGTGGGATGAAGAGGGAGGGGAAAGAGAAAAACAGAAAGCTGTTCATAGCTTTACGCGGCCACCCTCGAGTTCCTGCCATTCTAGGTCTCGGAATGGCACGTAGGTATCTCCCTTGAGCCAAAACAGCTCTCCCTCGGCATGCGAATTGCCTGGTTTGACGCCGGCGAGGCGCAAGACGTGCTTCTGCTGCTTCATGGTGCCAGTCGTTTGGGTGGCGCCGCCAACTTCTTTCAAAATGCGGAGGAAAATGGGCTGAGCATACCGTGGTAGGGTCGATCTGACGTGTCCTGCTAGACTGCGAAGGACGTTCTCGTTGGGTTTCGCGTCGAAGGTGATGGCGACGCAGCCGGCTCGGCCGTCATGGTGGGGTAGGGCGACGCCGTAGACGTTGGCTTCGCGGACGGAGGGGTGACGACCGACTGCTTCACTGACCTCGACGGTGGACACGTTCTCCGACTTCCAGCGGTAAGTGTCGCCGATGCGATCCATGAAATACATGCGGCCATCTGCATCCCAGCGTATTACATCCCCTGAGCGGAACCACGCATCCCCTTTTCTGAATACGTCCCTCATGATCTTGGAAGACGTTGCGTCTTTGTTCCCATAGTACCCTTGAAATCGTCTGCGGATGTTCTGTGAATCAAGCCTGCTGATTAGTTCGCCTGGGTGGCCAGCAGTCACTTTGATGCAGAAGCCTGTCTTTGGATCCCGTGTTGGTAGATGCGTTACCCAGTCCAGTTTGACGACGGCAAGACTTAACGATTGCAAACCACCGTACAAAAGTCCACTGCGGCCGACAGCACCAGCTGCATGATCATTGCGACTGAGGTTCCACAAGCTAAACGGGCCTTCAGTGGCACCATAAAATTCCAGGACGGCATCGATGCCGAATCGTTCCTTGAATCCATTCCATATATCGGGACGAAGACCGTTGCCAAAGGCCGCTGTAACCTTGTGCTTCTTGTCCATGCATTTGCCGGTGACGGGATCATGCTGGGGAGGTGCCGCCATTAGATAACGCAAGGTCTCGCCAACATACTGAATGATCGTCGCATTGCTTTGCCTGACTTCCATCCAGAACACCTTAGTGGAGAACTTGCGCCCTATTGCCTGCGTGCTACCAGCCAATATGGTGGAGCAGAAGGAAAGCAAGGAAGCTGCAGAGTGGTAGAGAGGCATCGACTATGAAAAAGAGGGAGATGAGAGATTGATCATTCGGATTGTAGATTGTCAAACAGTGGTTGGACTAGCAGTGATCCTGGATGTTTGAAGAGTACGTACGGTGTATATGATATCATTTCCCCCGCGAGCTAACAGTGTTTCCGAGAAGGTACCTCCAGCGATAACCTTGGCCCAGGAGACAACGGCTGGTTTGGGTGAGCCTGTAGTCCCAGATGTGTAGATCAAAATGGCTAAATTGGACATGTCATCCTCGAACAGGTCCGAATCTGGGACTCTCTCTGGAGCAGTGCCATCTACCTGGAGTCTCACGTCGTGGGTTAAAAGTACAAATTGGACGTGACTGAGTTCGTTTCGCACTTCGTCTGTGAAATTGCCGGCGACGGTGGGGTCAATCAAACAAATCTTGGGCTTGGCAACGCCGATGCAATGCGACAACGGCTTGCCCGTCAAATGGTAGTTGATGAAAGCTGGCTTCGCGCCAATGCTCCACAACCCTAACCACACGAAGATGAATGTATCTGAATTCTCGAAATCCATGGCCACTACATCGTTGGGTTTGATATTGAGTGCAGTGCGCATCCATGATCCGTAACGAAGAGCCTTGTCATATACTTGAGCGTAGCTCAGTTTACGCCCTTCAAATATAAGCAGATCTTTGTGGGCTGTCGACGGATGCTTGGCTCGTTCTTCAAAAATGTAGAAGGTAGAGAGACGGCCACTGCGTTGGCGAAGAAGTACGCGGCTCGCTACTTTGAGAGATGATTTGAGAAGCATGCAATCGTACCAGAAAGAAGTCCTGGCGTTGAGATAGGCCAGCGCTGCAGCGGTCGCCGGGGCCGTCACGACCAGAGAAACTATTACTTCTCGATCAGTATTCTGCATCGTACTCTTGCAAGCTGCCCTTGGTCGACTTAGGGCACCACTGGAGATTTTCCTCAAAACTTACGAGCCATGTCGAAATGCACGGAAACTAGCACAGAGATATGGGCCTAGGCGGTGTATACGAGATGGAAGAGGAGTTGAGAATGAAACTTCTTATCGACAGCTTGCTAGCTAAGGCGAGGAGCTGTGCGCAATACGGCTCAAGACAATGTGGTTCAAGGCAATACGACAAAGGGCCACTTCAGCGCCAAGAATTGCAGGAAATAGACGCTTTGATATAATTCCGAACACAGCAGCAAAAGGACCCGGCGTAAGTGGAACGTTTAATGGATTCTTGGTTCAAAACGCTTTCGCGAGCCGAGGCGGAAGCTGAGTGATAGCCCTGTGCAATCGTCGGCTCATCCGTCGCTCGTAGAGACGGATCTAAGGAATGTACCTGTTCCTAAGTCTGTGAATTGTAAGCTGCTTCCTTGCGTCCTTTGAGAATTGATCATTTCGGCATCGGAGAGCCCACACACAGGTTTACGTCGCTTTGTCCGGTTTTGTTTTGTTGGTCAAGGCGGCGCCATGATGCTAGCCAAAGCGCGTGGCGGGATAACATTTGCTGTGCGAATCGATTTAGTGGACCGCCTTTGGCACCTAACTCTCCCTGGGTCGGTCGTCAGGAGTTGAGAACTCGGACTCTATGTATTACGGCGAGTGAGACAGGTGGACCAAGTGGACAAGTTTCGTGGATTTGACGGCAGTGTGCATTTTTGAGGGTGAGGGAAACCGCCGGCGCCCATCCGAGGGCACCACGAATTGTCGTGATGAAGCACCTCACCAGTCAGAAAAAGGGTCTATGGATGTTGCTCTCGCCACCATTAGCAGTTGCTAGGTAGCTCAGAGCTGTCGATCTTTACACCAGAGTAACTGCTTGGGCCCCCGGATAAAAGGCTGGTGGCTCAACGTATTGCAGTACTACGCAGTCCGCCACGAGCGAGTAAATGTCGTGACTCCGGCCATGTGGCCACTGGCGAAACGCAGCAGTGAGCACACAGGAGTCGCTACCAGAGAAGCTGAGCTTTGCAAACTTTTGCTGCTTGGGCCGGAGTAATCAATGGCCGTTGATCCTGTCCCGTCATCAGCGATTGGACCATCGGAAGGAGGGGATGCACTTGAGATCCAGATCCCTTGGTTCAGCCAGGCGCAGCACCGCCTTTTTGGCTGGCACCATCACGTATGTATGTATGTATGTATGTATATGTAGTAGGTAACTCGGTCGAGGAACAGGTGCCTCGGCCCGCCACGTTGGTAATGTTGAAGATTGACGTCGCAAGGCCCTGCAAGCTGGTGGAGGTTCGGAGTGTACGAACCAACTCTAGCTGGTCGTACGGAGTACGTCCTTCAAGATTAATATGTGGTTCAAGAATCAAGATGGCTTGCTTGCTTGGGTGATGGCTGTTGTCTACGGAGTGAAATACCTAGTCACTCCCAAATTTCAATGCACAATCTACGGAGAGGGCAATCGCACGGGGTGGTCTTGCTAATAAATTGCCCGCGCGTGTCTCTCTCACACGGAAGGTGCGACGCCAAGGCGCTCTCGGATCCATGCCGTTTGTCCAACCAATCCAAAACATGTTACTGAGAGAGAGGAGAGAAAGAAGAAAAAGAAGAAACACAAGAAAGAGCAAGAAGAAAATGAGCGAATGAAGGGAAGCGAGATAATGAACGGAAAAAAGGAAGCTGAAAGAAATGGAAGAAAACGAAGATGAACCCCGAAGTACCATGCATCCAATTTCGTTATCATGGGGTGCATTGAATATAAGACCGAAGAGGCTCTACGGAGTAGATTTATGCGAGTACATATTGTTTAAATCAGTTTTTACTGTATGTCGCTGTTGTTGCACATATGCACTTACCTATGTAGGTATGTACATACATACCTACATCATTCATGCCGATCACACGTGATGGGGTGATGGAGATGGGGCGTTTCAACGAAGTCGCTCGGCTGCGCCACACGCTCCGGCAAAGCAGCTCGGACTCCACTCAGCCTTGCTCCCCGGACCACGACGGCCCCGTTGATGCCACGAACTTCACGAGCCACGACTCGAGAGCTTCTAGTGACACCGCCCGGTCCGACAACAACACCAGCAAATAGTAGCAACAACAAGCAGCAGTAGCAGCAACAGCAAGTGTGCGTTCCGGACGAGCATTCACTCCGAATGTCATTCTATAGGCAACCTCATACGCCAGGCTCATGAATGCCTCGTCCTCAAGCAATCTTCCGAGTGAAAGCAAGAGACAGCTGCAGTGCACAACTTGTTAGCGAACAATTCAGGTCGACTGCGCGCCCCCATCGTTCGCGGCCATTTGTAGCATCCAGAGCCTGTCACGGCGTCTTCGAACACCAGAGGACAGCTTCCTTATCCGCCACTCGCTCGCCATCATGGCATCGTCGTCGACTGAGGTAGTGGCACCTCCACCGCCATCAGAAGCGCCTGCTTCACCCAAACAGCCTCCGCCAGAGAAGCCCAGCGACACGCGACGAAGATCATATGTTATCCTCTCCTTTTGGATTATTGTGCTCTTTCTGGGGCTGCCAATCTGGTGGCGAACTACCTCGATATATCGGGCAGATCTACCGCTGGAGAGAATGCTGCAGTGGGCTGATGGCAAAGTAAGACTGCAACTGGTTCATGTCTCCTTGGCATCTTTACTCTAGGATGAAAACAACTAATACGGCCGGCCATAGGCGTGTCGACCAACGTTTCCTCTGCAGATAACCATCCGTGCCGATACGATAGCTAAACAAGAAGCTCAACATCTCACTCGCCTCACACAACATGCCCTCGACGACCTCAACGATTTCGCTGGCCACCATCTGCGGCTCAAGCTCGACCAGGCTTGGAACATGGATTCCGCCATTGCCAAACAGTACGATCCTGAATCGACTCTCACCATCAACCTCTCGCCGGGTCAAACCAACTCGGCCTCTTTAAGCCCAGAGTCACCCATTCTCGAAATGACATATGCGCCACACTCCATTCCATCTTCACACGCCGCCTCCTCTCCTTTAGCTACGTATATAGCCAACGAACTGCAAACAATTTTCGCGGAGGAACAGTCGATTATATCCTATCTTCTTTTCACGTCTTCCATGTCTTCTAAAACACGACCGCAGGGCTTGACTGCGGACACTACAGCCGTACTTTCCAAGCGGACAACGAGGGCCCTCCGTTATGCACCAACCTATCACCTGAGCTTTTCCTTGTTCACAGACGGTGTCTTTCCAAACACTTGGGATATTGATGCTGCAATAAGCGAGTACATGAAACCTCTGCTGGATGTGCTAAGGCCGATTCACAATTTCACAATCGATACCCAAGTCCAGCTATATGCCACGCCTGGTGTGCAGTCTCAGACTCTCAACAAGGAACACCTGGCTTCATTTGTCAATGCCGCGGAGTGGCCCCTTTCACCATCGATTGGTGGTGCGCCGACGGTTAACTTCATTATATTTGTTGGAAACCAAACCATCGGTTCTAATGACGCAGAAGTCGAGAACTCGCAATCCTGGATGATCCCCCAATGGGGCTCTGTCTATCTCCTGCACATGCCGCCTGCCGAGAGCCACGTGCCGACGAAAGCTCTCAAGCACCCAATGCTCATGTTCGGCCGCCATCTTCTCACCCTCTTGGGTACCCCGCAATCCGGTTCCCTTCCCTTGCGACTATCCACTCTTGCTCGAATACGCACGATGGACTTGCTTCTCCGAGCTGCCTCCTCACTTGGCTCCTTGGCTCGCCTATCGCCCAGTCTACCATCGATATCGATCCCGCGGACCGTTGCAGACGGAGTGTCAAGCTCGCTGCAGCACTTAGAGCAAGCCTGTGCCAATCTCGGCGGGACAGAGGGCTTGCTGCACGCGCAAACTGCCGAAGAGGAGGCCGAAAGGGCCTTTTTTGAAAAGAGCATGGTTGGCCAGCTCTACTTTCCAGATGAGCACAAAATTGCTGTTTATCTGCCATTGCTCGGACCTACGGGCGTACCTCTCGTGCTGGGAGCCATTAATGAGATTAGGAATTGGATCAAGAGGCGGAAACAGAAGGCGCAGGAAGCGAAAGAGAAGAAAGGCCAGTAGGTCCAAAATTTAGACAGTGTACGATAAGGTCTGCGACGTGGGGCGTTAATCAAAATGATGTACGATGACGGAATGCTGGAACGGTCATGTTTGTCGGATTTTATCTCGTCTTCTTTTTTTGTGATGGAAGAAATCGCAGCTTGCTCGGTGTCCGATTTTTCACCAACTGCAATTGGGGTCTATTACATCATAAGCCGACCTATGATAGGAGATAGGTATGTATACACACGTACATATCTCGTTTCGCTGGGAAACGAGTGCACAACACCCACCCACTTGGCGCACGGGAAAGCCCCGCCCGGCAGGTACGGGTGCAACGCTCATTCTGACAACGGCCAGACGTCAGACGACAACCACGACAACAACAACGACAACAACAACAACAACAACAACAATAACAACAAAAATAACAACAAACAACATTAACAGCAACGGGAAGAAAAGCAGCGGCGGTCCCGCAAGATCCATCTGTCACCACCATGAGCAGTGACATGAAGTGAATGCAGCCTCCAAACCATGCTGCCCGAGCCAGCTCTGACCTTCACGATACCCAGCCTCCACGACGGAACTCGGTTGGACTGTCGCGTATACCACCCCGCGTCGTTGGCCGCGACAAATCCGAGCGCCTCGCCATGGAAGAAGCATGCTGCTGTTCTTGCGCACCCGTATGCGCCTATGGGCGGAAGCTATGATGATCCTGTTTTGGGGAGTGTTGCCGCAACGCTGCTAGGAGCGGGCTATCTCGTGGGGACCTTTAATTTTCGGTACGTCTTTGTTTTCTGCAAGCAGGGAAGAAACCTTGGGGCTGACCGCGTTTGAGCACCTATCTAGAGGTGCAGGACACTCTACAGGAAGAACTTCTTGGACTGCCAGGCCCGAACGAGACGACTACGCGAGCATGGTTGGATTTACAGCGCATTATGTACACTTTCTTGATCCATTTTCACGACTCGTGCAGTCGGATGCGGCGAATGGAAATGTGGACGTAAGGAAAGGCTTGACGGATGCGGCCGAGCAAGTGAAGATGAGGCCTCCCTTTTCTTCCTCTGAGAAATTTGAGCCGCCGTCGTTGCTGTTGATGGGAGGTTACTCGTATGGCGCCATGGTGACTATGCGATTGCCACCTATAGAGGATCTGCTCTCGCCGTTTTCTTCGCCAGAGGCGGATTCC
Source organism: Claviceps capensis (assembly GCA_018360045.1). Classification (NCBI taxonomy): domain Eukaryota; kingdom Fungi; phylum Ascomycota; class Sordariomycetes; order Hypocreales; family Clavicipitaceae; genus Claviceps; species Claviceps capensis. Next base: position 1,682 of record SRPN01000474.1, on the reverse strand, counting down.
GACGCCGCGCAGATACGCCTTCGAGCACAGCACTTGGCAGAACAACAGAATTTGATACTGGGAAGCGTGCGAGCTTCTATTTTACAGGCTCAGAATCCACGCAATCCCCAGAGACAGTATTCAGGCGGAGTGCGGGTCGGGGGCAATGAGAGGGAACGGTCACCTAGGAGGGGTCACGATGGCCATAGCCGAAGACGCATTTCCCTGGATACTGAGGACAGGGTCAGGAGAGGGGTGCACGATTTAATGGGCAAGGGGACAGCTCACAGTTCTGGACATCATTGGCACAGGGGTCAGAGACGGTCGCGGTCAACGAGCAGCTGCGCAGAGCTTCGCGGTGGCAGGCCCTTGTGGGAGTCAAGAGCATCCGGAGTCGCTGCAGCAGCAGCAGGATCTCAGGAGAAAACTTGCGGTGCCGAGCAGGAAGCACAGCTAGAAAAGCTACATGTGATATCTCATTTCGTGGTTCCTCGGCCGGCTTACGTCCTGATATCCCCCTTGCAGGGACTCGTTACGCACCTGGCCACCATGTCCTTCTTGCCGGCCTCTGGCAATCAGAAAACTGATGACGCGGCACAGAAGAAACTGGTGCACAACCCAACATTAGCCGTCTTTGGGGACAATGATCTCTTTGTCCCGGTTGGTAAGCTGCGCTCGTGGACGACGAAGCTTTCTTCAAGAGACGGCTCGAAGTTTACAGCATGCGAAGTATGTCACGCGGGGCATTTCTGGACAGAAGAGAGTGCTTTGGCCGACATGAACGGCAGCGTTGGGGCGTTTGCGGACAGTGTTGCGTAGAGGGGATCAGCGATCGTCCCAGCCCTTCTTTCTTCTCCTTTCCTTTGTGTTATATCCTTCCTTTCTTCCTTTTTTGAGATATCGTACATGCGCTGCTGCAGCTTTTGATTGATTGGAGAGGGAGGGGTGAATAGACAGGGCGTGCGGTGACGGGTTGTTTTTTGAGTTGTTCGTACGGCACACAAAGGAATAAGAGGTGACCACGAATGACGACTCGCAGAACAAGTTGAAAATCTACATGACGAGATTCCAAAGAAGGAATCCGAGGCTCCGGAGTCGATACCCAGTTCCATTATCCTGTGCATCGAATTGTCCCCGGAAGCACCGATCGAGGCTGTGCTGGTGCACACACCTGTGTACCTAGTAACATACTCTGTCGTACTCCTTGGTGACAAGGTCACTGTGCTTCCGGGCTTGGAGCCAATCGTTGATGAACTACGGGAAAGCCAAAAAGAGAAGGGACAAGAAAAAGAAAAGGAAAATGGACAAGTAGAAACATAGGTACATAAGTGGAAAAGAAAAAGGAAGAAGAAAAAAAAGAGGCAACAAGTCCCCAATCAGCCGCGTCCTATTTAGTACTCGCACCAACCTGATTCGAATTTGTACTTTCGGAATACTTTCGGCCAGCAGTACGGTCCCCCATGCCGTCATCACATCGCCGGCGTCATTGCACGAGATGAGAAGCTACAGATGAGCTAGTGTCATTACCGCTGGTGTTGGAACTTGGGAATGCCCCTAGCAAGAGAGGAAACACGTGGCGATTTCGCCCTAGATAACATTGACAAATTATAGGATTGCCAAGACTCATTTCTCTTCGTTGGGGACCCCGAGGACGGCATAAGCCTTCGCGGCCGGCCACGAGTGTCCCGGAAGGAGCAGCAGAC
>SRPN01000473.1:0-14701 GCA_018360045.1 Claviceps capensis | reverse complement strand
TTCCAATCCGACTTTCTCCAACCCGAAGCGAAGCGAGGCGAGCCTTCCTCAGCCCCGAAGCGCAGCGTAGGGCCGCTGCGGAAGTCCTCGTTCTAAGTTATTCCTTCATCGTCGTTTAACGCATACTTCTGCTTGTCACGCAAGTGCAAGGGACATCATGGACGATATGATTATGTCAGATTTGCATGCACCTGTCAGACACGGGAGCATCCGTTTATATATGTCAGCCTGTACTATCGGCCATCCTCTTCAAGTTCCCCAACAGCCCCGGCAGCGTCATATTTATTGATCGCCCACTCAAGAAATTCAAACCACAGGCGCTGCCATTCGTTTAGTACACTCTTCTTGTCGGCCTCGTCCAGGCAGGCATGCTCAATGCTCCACAGCACCAGCTGCTTCCACCCAAAAAGGTCCATATCCGCCCTGCCGATCATGACTTGATAGAAGTCGTGCGATAGCGTCGAGCTAGGCAGAAAACAGAATACCAACACTGTTAGTCTGTCGTCGGCGTTCTCGTCTCCCCAAGTCCGCTATCTCCAAAGATTCAGTGCCGACTCACCGGTAAAAAGCACCATTGTCCGAGTTGATTGTGCAGTGCACATTGTTCGCCAGCAGCGAATACATGGAGTGGCCGGCCACCCGGGGCGTAAGTCCCAGGACCTCGTTGGAGATGGGACACAGCTCCAGACATACACCTCTTCTTCTCATCTGTTGCATAATATAGGGATGCTTCGTCAGTGCAAATCCATGGCCAATGCGCTTCGCTCCAAGGAGTAAGGCGTCGACCAAGTTGCCATCCACATCAGTTCCCATGTCGAGCGTCTCGCCGCAGTGGAAGAGAAATGGTATATCCACGTTCGCCTCGGCACAATTTTTCTTGAAATCGAGAAGCTCCTTCACAAAATCCTTGAGTGGTCGTCCTTTGCTTTCCTCCCCCGCCAGATCGTACCCTGTAGAAAGTTCAACGTGTCAGTCAGGACGAGTAACGGATCCTGGTCCAAGAGTCTCATGGTAAGGGTTGCTTTCGTGTATGGTGTAGTTCTACCTGCTATCCACTTCGGCCATTCCTGCTTAAAGCGAATGCATTCTTCCAGTGACTGTCTGACCTCCTCTGGCGACATCGAACGGGGAGCAGTATATATGACTTTCAAACCGCCAAAATAGCCCCCTTTGGACGCCACGTCGTGCTGGAATCTGGTCACTTCTTCGATAATGATGCCCATAATCCCACGATTGTCGATCCGCGCAGTCCCATCGTCGTTGTACAGTCGGTTGCTCTTCATGAAAGTGGGTCGAATTTCAGCGTATTGTATGTTGTCTCTCATGAAATCTTCCAAACACCGACGCGTATATTGGCGATACGCAGTCTCGTAATTGAACAGCCCTTTCATCATTCGCGTCCTTCTATTAAACTTTTCCCATGCCCTTGAAAGAAAATGAACTAGTCGTCAGCATCCTAGTACGATATAGTAAGGCTCATGGCTTGTGGGACACAGGCGCCTAAGTTCTAACTCACCCTGCTGCAGTTTGTAGCACTCCATGTGCCTCTTCCTCATGAAACAGAAGCTTCTCCAAGAGCCATTCCTCGGGATCTAGATGACCGTAATGATTGGTGAATTCGCGCATGAATTCGTCGAACCGCATTGTCTGGCGCGGACGGTACTCTGGCGAGAAGAGATTCCCAGGCATCTCGCTCTCGCGACTCGTGATGGAGAATTGCAGCTCACAGCGGTCGTAATTGGTGTAGTCATTATCCGGTACGAGCGGGAGATTACTTGTGATGAACATTCTGTCCATGCCTTTCGCAATATCTAGCAACACCCGGGGTGGCAAGCATGCATTGTAGTGGATATGGAGATGACCGCCCTTGGGCATATGCGATGCGATATCAAACAGCGCCGTGCGATGAATCAGGTCAACGTTGGAAAGAAAGTGATCGCCCGAAGACCTTTTGTGCTTCTGATTTCCAGGTCCCTGACGAGGAGTGGCCGCGTCGTAGACTCGTTCTTGGTCCTGCCGACGCAGTCCTCGAACAATGGCGTCCACGCGTATCTCCAGAGGCGACGTTCTAGCACGGCATCTCGAAGCAAAGTCGAGATTTTTCTCGTCTTCCACGATGATTTGACGAGCTGCGAAATAACCTGCTTGGTCCATTACATTGGCAGGCTCGTTTTCTGAAGGTGCAAATCCCCGTGTTACTAGATCCGCATGCTGCGATTCCACCGCTATTGTGGCTGCCTTCTTGTCATCGATTCCGTCTTGCGTGGCTTGCTGATAGAGAGACATGGCGAGTGCATTGGCATTTGGAATCTCGATGTGTTCCTAATGTTGTGTCTGTCGTACGCTTCGATGGCATTTCATGTGTGATAGACTCACGGGCACGACAAATGCCCATTTCGGGTGTTGCAGCTACCTCGTACTAAGTAGTTGGAAAGCACATACATGACACGGGCCAATATCGAAGCGCATTACGCTGGATTATCGAGATATGTGTGAAAATCGCAGCCGGCAAGGCAAACTAGGGCGCTATGTATTGTCATGAGCCTCGGTTGTTTGCCGGCGATGTCGCGGAGCCTTGGTCGAACTGTGGAGGCTGAGCGTACTAGTCGCATGGCTGAACAGCTGGGAAGCATCTTCAAGGGAACGTACGGAGTAGGCAAGATAAGATCCGAGCCGGCGCAATCTCCTTAGGTCCGTCGCCGCAAAGTCGCGATGTTGAAGTTGGGGTTGCTAATTGTGTGACGCAATGAGGCTGTGAAGTTGGCCAGTCGTCAGCCAGGGGGCCGTCTGCCACCTGCAGCCAGCCGCCCGACAGCTGGCTGAGACTGGACGACACGGCATGTGCACGTGCTGTCTGGAATTCGATCTGACAGGACACCGCATCCAAAGAACCAAAGCACGCGATGACTTCACGATTCTCCAGTTCAGTGTGCTTGCTTCAGGATGTAGGGATATTCCGTTTCTGGTAAGACGTGTGTGCAGTCCAAAAGTTGCCGACCCCGTTGTCCAGGATGCAATGCAGCTGCTGCGCCGCCGCCGCCAAAATATCCGTGCGTCGGGCAGCATCCAGCTGCAGCATCCTCTGTCCGCCCTGTTCGTTCGCCCAATTCCGAGACTATTCCCGCGGGGCCGCAACGGTCAGCTTCAGCCTTGCTTGGCCATTGTGTCCAAGTTCGTTCTCGCCGTCGGCCGACATGATCCATCCCGACGTAACAAGCATATTGCTTTGGCTACCTAATCAGCCTCGTCGTGAAGCTGGCTTTGAGCGCTGAAGGCGAATAGTCTTTCGAGCCTAGGCAATTTTAACCGCAAATCTTCAATCTCTTGCCTCATCCCTTGAGGTATTACTCCCAGAGTCTCCTCATCTACAGTGTTTTTCTCGAGGCTCGTTGACAAACATGCTTTGATTAGGTACGTTTGACATCTCTGGTACACAAAATAAAACTACAGCTGTGTGTGTATAACATGATTCCCATCTGCCAAACTAACACGATTCCAATCATCTCCTTCTCTCATCCTCCGCCCGATCCGCCGCATAGTGCAGGCCCATTGCCTTCGTCCAGTCACTATTCTAACAATCTTGTGTCGAATTCGTCAAGAAGCCCCAACTGAGATTCCACCCCGGACCAAGAAGGTTGTCCAATCCTCTCCTCTAATTGAAGGCCTTGATGGCATCATCAAAACCAGCGCTAATGTGCGCCTTGAGTCCCTTTGCCTTGTCGACCTTACTCGCGGGCGCACCTCCAATAAGAGCATCACTCAGCGCATCAGCATCCCCCTTGAGCTGGGTAAGAGAGGTCTTCACCGTGCCCGCCAACCCAGCGCCCTGGAATTTGTCCTTCTTGGACTTGATAGCGGACAGCGCAGCATCGATGCTGGGCTGGAACTGCCCGCTAATATAGTTGATGATGAAGTCCGCGTCCGGCTCGTTGACCTTGCCCGCTGCCTTGGCGTGGTCGGTCGCCGTCTTGATATTAGAAGTGAGCTTGTGCTGCGCGGTGAGGATGGGCGGCGCGCTCTTGAGGTCGCCGTTGAAGCCATTGACGGCCTTGGTAACTTCCTGGGTGTCCGCGTTGATGATCTCCAGGTCTTTCTTCACCTGGCCCACGTCGCGGGGGATGACGGAGCCGGTGACGGCGACGGCGAGGAAAAGGAGGTTTCGGAGGGAAATCATTGTTGTTAGGTTGTTTAGTTGTTCAGTTGCTCTTTTGCTGTTTTAACGAAAGAGAAGAAGATGGTCTTTTCAAGATGAGGGTGATAGTGTGGCTGGATGTGGTTGATGTGGTTGATGTGATTGTTTTCGAACAGGCGAATTTCACGGGCAATCGTCGTGCTTAAGTACTTCTGATGAACGGGCTTCCTTCTTCAGTCAGGCCCTTCATTCACATCACGAGGACTCCTTCCTCAAGCAAACAAAAGTTCTGAGCAGAAGTCCCGGGCGACGTCATGTGTTCCCCATGACAGTCAGATCGCTGCGATGGTCGTCAATCGATTGTTGCACATGTACTTCACGAGCGAACGGACCGCAAACTTGCCGATCTCTTCCATGACGTAAAGTACAATGCGATTGGAAGTGGTGAAGTGTTCGACACATGGGGTCAGATGAGACATTGCATCGATTCCATCGTGGCAGAGTGTGAAACGCAACGATCGAACTGCGCGAGGGGGCAGGCTGATACAGTATTGCATCTGAAAGATGGCTCAACACCCGTCTGCCGAGTGCATATGAAAAACGTTTGTTCTATGCCAAGATGAGATATCACTAATCTCTTACATCTGATGTTAGAGCAGAGCAAGAGCCCGGTGCGGCTGCTTGGTATTGCGGTGTTTGATGCGTCCCGGCTCGTCACATGCAGTTAGTCGGATCACATGTCTTCAAAGCAATTTCCAACCCCCCAGGACAATGTTCCCCGGCGGATCGGCAACTCTGGTCCCGAACCTTACTGAAGAGTGATTATGCGCGAAAAAAGGCTCCTGGGTGCCTCAAGCTAGTTTTCACCTAACAATCACATTCCACACAGTTACCTGATGTAGGCGAAGCGATCAGGCAGAAGTGACGCTCTCATCGAATTCTCTATGCTATGGCGAATCGAGCCCCTGGTGAACACATCATCATTGAGTGACGTCACAAAGCCAAAAAGTACTGACACATATCAACGCAAAGTTCTAACTGAGTACAATAAGTACACGTGCTTCCGTGGCTACACTTCCTCCAACACGCTCTGGCGTGCCTTCCTCGCCGTAAACACAACACTCAGGTTCGACGCCGAAATGGTGAAGCAGTCCCGTAGACCCGAGAGGAAAGCAGCCTCTGCCTGCTCATGAGCCAGGTCTACGTCAAACCGCCGCAGGATCGTGCTCGTCACAAGACGCACTTCCATTAGACCGAGCGCCTTGCCCACGCAGGCGTATTTTCCTAAAAACAGATCGAAATTAGCATTCAGCAAAGAGATGTCGGATCAAGAGTGTGTGTAGACCGTAGTAGAGTAGATATTTCACGATTATGGCAGTGGCCAGTAGGCTGCGCCAATTTGGTGCAACAATAGCCCACTTAGAGAGGAGAGGAAGTAGGACCGAGACTCACCACTTCCAAAGGGCACATATATCGAGCTATCCTTGATTAAATCCGGTCTCGTGGTCCATCGCTCGGGTATGAAGCTATTTGGGAGAGCGAAAAACCTCTCATCTAGCCAAGTTCTGCATTAGCGTTTTGAAAGTACTCATCCATTGGTCCAGAGAGAACCCGACATAGGAGAAGATAAAAGGCTCTCTATTTGTAAGGGAAGCAAGCGCTGCAGGTAGCGGATAATAGGGACTGGGACGACAGTTCAATTACCTCTGTATTGCGCATAGGAAGGAATCGTCACGAGTGTGTCTCCTGGTATGAATCTTTCGCCAATCATCAATCCCTCCGGAGGCGTCATGCGCTGCAGTCCCGAGGGAACAGGGGGGAGGAGCCGAAGGGCTTCGTGAATGCAAGCCTGGAGGAACTTCATCTTGGAGAGCTTGGACTGGTCCAGTTCCGTGGCGCCGGAGAAACAAGTATCCAACTCTTGTTGGAGCTTGACGCATTCGGCCTTGTTTGTGGCCAAGAGGAAGAATAGACTTGATAGGGTGGCGGCTGTGGTGTCACTGAATATGGAAGAGTTATTATCTTTCCCTTCCACTCCTGTTTCCCACCTTTGTGCTTATTCATCGTATGAAGCTTGAATAGCTCGGGAATCTTTCTTTCATCTTTCTGCCTTGTGTCCTCTTACCTTCCTGCTATCGCAATGAGCTGCATATCCGCTTGCAGATTGAACCGGTCCTGCCGACTTGGTTTCTCAAGGCGCTCGAAATCAGACAGCAGCCAGGAGAAGACGTCTGGAACATCGGGGCGGTTCTGAGCGAGAAGAAGAAACAAATAGCGTAATTGAGACTTTTTAGCTTGGTACATTCATTTCATGGACGATCCTCAACGGATGGAGGGGAGTCTTTCCTCTTGGAAGCTTGTTTCTAACCTTTTCTCGATGAGATATTTGCTTGAGGAGCCAGACTTGGGCCGCTGCATCTTCGCGGTTCAGAATTGGCATCGCCCTGATGAGGGGAAACAACCAGATCAAGTGGCTCAGCTTGCCGGCCGCAATCAGGTGTTTGTGAATAAGCTTCATGAAGGCATGCGCATGCCCGCTGTTGAGCATGTTGAAGTTCTCGCCAAAGGCCATGTCCCCCATGACGTCGAAGCTGTAAAAGTTGAACCATTTCGAAGCGTCAAAGGGGATACCTTGGTGTTCCTCGATTCGCTGAAGCAGCAAACTGGTGTACTTGGCCACGCGAGGCTCATAATCGCGAAGGGCTTCATTGACGCTTAGCAACGGAAAACGAGAATGGATAAGCAGAGGGGATGGCAGAGGCTCGTTTTACCTTTGGTGCTGAAGGCCTTGTCCCAGGTCTTGCGCCGTCTTGTATGGTCATCCTTGTCGCGTGTCATGTGCACAGAGATGGCAGGCTGCTCGATGTTATACCATGGTCCTTTGCTACAGGGAGAACTATTTGAATGTATGGCGGCGACGGCTTTTGCGTCAATGATGGACAGTTCCGAGGGGCCTGTGTAAAGGAAACGGGAGAGAACGAAGTATTAGTCGGGATAGTTCAACATCGAAGGCCCAAGAGCCAAGATATCAAAAACAAGAAAAACGAAGACAAGGACATGTACTCGCCCACGCGAACATAATCTCCATACGCCCGATGCAGGCTCTGGATCTCCCCATAAAGCTGTAACTTCTTCACCGACAAGCGCGTAATGTACAAGTTAGACAGGCGCGCAGCAAACGGTCCCGGAAAGTGGTTCAAGCGGTGAAAGCATGCTCTGTACACGAGTATACTGGTAAACAGTCCTAGAATCACGCAGCACGTGAGGCACAAGGCAAAGACGAATGGGTTCCAAGAGGATGAAGAAGGAGAAGAAGGTGTCTGCAAGGGCAGCGGCACAATGGCCAAGACAGCGGCCAAAACAATAAACAGGCCCAGAAACCGACGCAAGATCTGAACGGTATGCAGATCCCACTCCCCGCGGTTGAAGATGAAGGCGTGCAACAAGACGCCGAGGACAAGTGCTATTCCTAGGAAAGGCGATGCCGAGGAAGCCCATTCCGTATTCATGATGCAAAGTTCCAGAGGAGAGGTTTAGAAATAAATCGTTTATCCTCCTCGCTTGTTAATTTTTTGGATCTGTCACGAAAAGAAAGGCGGCGAGATATCAGCCTTCCACCTGTCGTGGCTATGTGATCAGTTCAGGCCTTAACGAGTGCCTCGAGTCAGACCACAGCAATAATTAGAATGATGAAGAACAACGTTTTCCCCCTCTTCTTTCTCTGGGTCCCTTCTTTAGCAGACAGCAAAGTATTGCAAGACGAAACGGAGCAAATACCTCACTTGGCGAATTCGTTCTTGGTGACATCGTTGGAATCTTTACCGAACAGGTTGAAACAACCTTCTTTGATGGACAGTACTCCGTAGTCATTAATGTACGTAACTGCCGCAAGGAAGAGAATCCCGGCGCGCAGGTACGTGACGACACCTGGAGGACGCTCCATCGGCTTGGGCGGCTTGGAACGAGACATTAGAGAAATATCCTTGTTCAGGGATTTACATATGGAGTACTATCACGTATACTCCCATGTTGAGTCTATTTGCATTATTTCCACAATCATTGGGTGAATGATAGATCCATGATGAAGCTTTTTTTTAGCGCGGGCTCGCGTCCCACGACACGCAATGCCGCAATCTACTCCGTAGATGCATACCTACATACCCTGCTCGATGCTATGTATGTACATATGTATGTTGTAGCCAACTCTCATTTACACATTTTTCTCGGCAACGGTGCACGGACCACGTCCGCCCACTTCTGTTATGATTTGGCTGTATAACCTGCTGTAGCCCTAACAGCAGTCCACCCCCGAATGGAAAACTCGAAAATGCCGCACTCAGCACCACCACTTCATTCGATGTCGACGCCAACGTCGACATCGCTTGTTCATCTACGGTCCTGCTGATTTAAGGTCGTAAATGAAGTTCAAGCAACATCGACAACGACCGCGGCATTGTCCCCCCTCCCAGCCACGACACCATCAAACCGGCGTTTGCCCACCTCGAGTTTTCAACCGGCGAGCTTTCGGAGAGTTCAACACGCCGTTCTCATCTTGGTCACCTAGACCTTTTTGAAAATCTAGTAGCGGAGCCGTGCCTCTGGCAAAATTCCGCTTTTAACGACACAGCTTGTGCCCACGCGAGCACACGTGGTGGAAGGCGCTTACGCCTGAAACCACACCGAAAACAACTGCCGTTGGCGACTGAGTTGCAGGATATTCTTTGGGGAAAACTAGCTTGTATTTAGAAGAACCCGGGATTAGCCCTGCACGCCCTAGTATGCCCAAAACTGGGACGCAGTGGCGTAAAATACTTCACAACAATCACAACAACATATATGTATGTTGTAGGTGGAAGTTCCCAGCTAGCTTTTCAGATCCTTCCGCTAGGCTCACCTCCTCGGCAAAGACAGAGGCCGCCCGCCTTGTACCGAAACAAGCGCGGACCGGGAGCGGGCTCCGGGGGAAAGGTGGGCGGCGGGCGCGAAATTAGCGGCTTGAGGCAGATTTAGTCCTCGGAGGGACAAATCTTGGAGGGACAGGCGAGCCATCACGAGCGCGTCCGTTAAACGTTTTAGTTTTGATGATCTGATGATAGTCCTCGCTGGGCTGAGGAGGGGTCGAGGATGGCACGCCCCGTCCTTTCACAGCCCTCGAGAGAGAAGCGCCTTCAGCAGTGCCACGGAGAAAATTCGACATCTGGGAGAATTTGGCCTTTGAGGGGGAGGTCGGTGAAGTCGCAAGTGCCTGAGAGATCCGCACTGTTGGCGACTTGCCGGTGTGTTGTTGCTCGTGGAATGAAGACCCCTGGATCGTATATGTATATACATAGGTACCTTTGTGTTTGTACCAGGTTATAGGTAGAGTAGGTAAGTGTGTACCTACATAGCATGTGGCCAATCAGCACCGGATATCACAAAGCATTAGGTAATCCCATGCGGGTGTATTCCGTACTCCGTGGTTCCCTGCCAATTCGCCCAGAACCATGGCTGCATGATCTTCCAGAACTTCCAGTCGGGTTGGCTGCCACCGTGGACAATCCCGGGGTCCGGGGCAGGCAATACTACTATGTACTAGCCTCTACATCTAGGTGCACACGGAGTAGGTACCTTAGGTACCTCTATTTTCCGACGCGGCTCCCTCTGGTTTCAATAATGTACTTACATACCTACCTACCTCTCCGTACATACATTATACATACAATATTATACAGCCCCTTGCGGAGAGCCATTGGGCTCAGACGAACTCGGCACTTGTCCGGAGGAAACGCTCGCGGGGCTGACACCGATCCTCTGATCTTGTGTCGATTATCATTTTCGTTACCGGCCTTGCAGATCCCTTTTCTTGTTGTATCGTGGGGATCCTGAGAGGATCTCTGCTGTTTGTGTCCTCTCCGACGAGTATCTACCATTTTCTGTGTACATACTTTGTACCCCGTAGAAGTTACAAGCCAGGTATGTAGTCCGCCTTACTCGCACATATAGCCACCCAGAACGCCGGCACTACTCAAACAGAATTGAGCGGCTCGTATATGGAGTATAGTATGTACATGTATTATCGCGTCGTATCGAATTCATCGAATTCAGTTAAGATCATATCCCCACGCGAACCACACGTTCGGAGCAGATATGTATGACGCGATTCCGACGGTTTTAGAAATAAAGTGGAACTCATCGATGGATTTCAAATCAAAACTTTTTTGTTGAAACTTGCTCTTGATTACCATGTGCTGACGACAATGTCGAGGGATTCGCATCCCCGGACAGCTTCACCTCTTCTTATCCTTCCCTTCTCTACTTGTCCTTCCACCACATCTTGTCAAGTGACAAGTCGCAAGGGTACGAAGAACGAACCTGACCCTCATTTCCAGTGAATCGCAATCGCCCCTAGCTAGCAGTCAAACATATCACCAAGAAGGGCACATGATCAGCTCGGAAAGAAGGGCTCGTAAAAGTTTGGCGGTCCGCCGTTCGGTCGGCCGAAGAGGTAGGAAGAGGACTATGAGGAGCAAAGGGCTACACCAGGACTCGGAGGACGTTTCCCCGAAGACAGCAACATTCAAAAACCTTGAGTATGGTTCCACAAAGAAGAACGGCAACACTGAGTATAGGTATCGGTGACGTGTACGTTCAAATGTCGAAGATGGCAGTCACATCGATCATCGATCACCGATCCAATGCAGCTGGAAGCAAGATGCGAGACCCTTGGGCCTCAACCCCTGGGCCTCAACCCCTGATCCTTTCGGCACATAACAAGGACCATATACGGTCGCGTGACCCGTTCAGCATCCGCGTACCTGGCTAGGTATTGGGCATCGTTTCTTTGAGTTTGTTCCCGTACCTCGAAACTGGGGAAACTCGAGGCCTCGGCTTTCCGTATTCAGGACATGGAAGAAACGCAACTGCCGCCGTCGGTCTACATCCGCACGAGTCAAGCGTGACTTGAAAATCAGAAAAGATGCAGGTACATGGGTCAACTTGATGACGACTATCCCGTCCCCGCCCCCCTGAAAGAATGCGTTTGCATGATAATGCTTGATGAAGCCAGCAAATCAGGAAGTTGAAGGGCGAAGAAGAGGGGATCCAAGATGCAATGTGAGAGATGGAGTGGAGGTTTCTGAGGCGTCTTGCGGTTTAGTGATTTAGTGACTTTCGCGCTGCATAGCATGAAGCGCTCGGTTGTCGGAGGGAGGACGGGGGCTATGTTATGCGGAAGAACGGACTTGGATGGAACTATATATAGCTACATCTTTCCAGTGGGTGAGTATAGGAGAGAGAAGAGGGAAAGGAAAAGAAAAGCGTCACATTCACATCCACATACCCATCCATATACATACATATTGCTACTCACATTTTTAATCGTCACGTCTCTCAACATTTGTCACCCCTCCATCGTTGTGACGTTGTCTTTCTCAGCAAACGCACAGCAACAAGTAACAGCGAACCAGGTGAACAGAAAACAAGACCACAGGAACAAAAGTCAGTCATGTCGGCACGCAAACTGGCCATCGCCATCGTTGGCCCCACGGCCTCCGGCAAAACCAAACTCGGCGTCGCCATCGCAAAGGCCTACCTTGGCGAAGTCATCTCAGTAGACAGTCTGCAGTGCTACAAAGCCGGAGGCATCGTCACGGCGAGACCCCTCCCCGAGGAAACAGAAGACGTGCCACACCACCTCATCGACTATCTCGAAGCGGATGAAGAGCCAGAGGACTATGTATCCCAAGCGGTGCGCATCATGGAGGATATAAGCGCGCGGGACGGACTTCCCATCCTGGTGGGCGGGTCGACGTCTCTCACAATGCCGCTCCTGCAGGCCGCCTTTGCGCGAGAATACGAGGTGCTGGCGCTGTCGCTGGTGCCGCAACGGAGCGCGTACCAGCGCTTGGTAGAGACGAGGGGCGAAGAGATGCTCCAGAGAGGTCTGTTGGAAGAGTTGAAGGAGCTGCATCGCCTGGAGAAGAGGCTTCTGCACGGGGTGAGCGACCTGAGTAGAGGGGTCTGGAAGGCCATCGGATACCGGGAGTATCTGCCATATCTCCAGACAGTTAAATCGGTCAACGGGACGGCAGATGGGTGCAGCAGCCAGGAGGAGTATCTGCGCGAGGAGGGACGGCTGGCGATGAACGCGAGCACGCTGCACTACGGCCAGGACCAGCTCGAGTGGATGCGGCACACGCTGGTGCCGTTCTTGCATCGACACAGGGCGGCGACTGTCAGTCTCTGCGTCACTAACAAGGCGGCCTGGGAAGCAGAAGTGCAGGGACCGGCGCTGACCATGGCGGGCGAGTTCTGCCACGGAGCGTCGCGTGCGAGGCACGCGCTTGGATTTTTCCCCAAGAAGAAGCGTGTAGTTTGCGTCTTGTAAGTGCAGCATCACACTCTATCCATCACACCGTCTTCTAGCAGCGCCATATTTTGACAGCAATGTTTTCCATTACTTCTGCTAACTACAAGGTAGTGGTGGATCATCGGGCGGCCACGAAAGCTCGCACATCGACGCGGCCAAGGCGCTCGCCGTCACCTTGCACCGCCACGACATGTGTCTTGTGTACGGCGGCGGCACGACGGGCATCATGGGCGCGGTAGCCAGCACACTCGTGGCACTCTCTGGGCCCAGCGCGGTACACGGCGTCGTGCCGGCGGCTCTGGCCCGGTATGAGAGCGAGGGGACCGGAGACGGACGCGTCGACGGCGAGTACGCATCGCGATTCGGACGTCGGACAGTGGTTCGCGATATGCACACGCGTAAACGGCTCATGACACAAATGGTGCGCGAGGGCGCCCCCGGAAGCGGCTTCGTAGCGCTGAGCGGCGGCTACGGCACGCTAGAGGAGCTGCTCGAGGCCGCGACGTGGCATCAGCTCGGCATCCATCGGTGCGGTGTCAGCGTCTTCAGCGTCGACGGCTTTTACGACGGACTGCTGGACTGGATCCGGCGGGTGGCCGGGCATGGTTTCGTGGGAAACAAGGACGCCAACATTATCCGCGTGGCCCGGACAGCCGAGGAGGTGGTTGCATGTCTTGACGAAGGGCCGCGAGGAGGCGATCACGGTCTAGAGTGGGTGTAAGTATTTGTAGCTAGGACAGCCATGACATAGACTAGACAATGATAGAAAGCGCCTTATTTCTACTCACCGTGTGCTAAAGTATCGCACAAAATTACTCATTTACCGCACGCCACATTGACTGTACGTATGTAATCTTCGTGATGTTTTTGGTCTGTTTTGCATGCGAGGCTGTGCTGATCCATGATGTTGTTGAAAAAGGCCTTGGTTACGTAATATCTGCCGTTCTGGGTTAGTTGGCTACTGTGACGTTTGCTCCGTACCTCACATGTACCTTGCACGTCTTGGTGTTAGTCGCGCAACATGGGATGAACCTACAATTGGCCGTACACGGTCGCAAATCAAGTTCCGCTTCACGAAAAAAATCTTCATTTTACGCCTCTTCCTTTCCGCATCGCTGTCCATACTCTTATACATATGTACATACTGGCAATAGGTTTCTCCTGGTCCCATCATCAGGCTTCAGCACACCGACACCACAGTCGTCAGAGCGGCGCCCTTCCCGCTCCAACGACTGCCAAATAAGGCCGAGGACCAAACAATCCATGCATTGCTCAAGGAAACATCGTACCCACTGGAAAGAAATGAAGAGAAAGAAGATAAATCAGAATAAGCTAATAAACAATGACAGAGATGACTATCACAATACATAGAAGAACTACATATTGAAATAGATAATCACGCAAACCTCCTCACACGCGACCCCAACTGAGACAATCGCTCAAGCCGCACGGCGTATTTCCACTACCACCTCATCAAACTCTAACTTCCCAGACAAGCCGTCCCATCTTCCACGGTGACCGGAAACCACGGAAGGCCCTCTTTTGACAGTCACAATAAACACGATACAATACACTAAAGATAGAAAAAGCTCCGCCGTGGAATGATCATGTTGGAGGAAAAATGGCTTGATGGAGAGACACATGTGCAAAAGGTCAGGGGGGCCGAGACAAGACGACGGGGCCACGGGCTATGAGCGGGATTAATGCCAGGGGGAACAAGGACTCGGGACTCGGGACTCGGGACTCAGGAACTGTTACACATTAGCTTGCTGCTAGGTACAAGTACTGCATGCGCGAAAGACCAAAAGAGGGCATATGGTGGTTTCCGTGCGAATATTTGCCATCTTTTCTTGTCTTATCTTGTTGTACAGACTTGTCCACGACGACGAAGGCCGCAATCAGACACTATAAAATAAAACGACGCATAATCACATATTCGCGCATAAAGGCAGGCAGGCAGGCAGGCAGGAAGGAAGGCGGACATACACAGAGACACACTCTGTCTTACACGTATACCTCATATATATGTAATACGCACCCAAGGCTACGGACAGGCAGGCAGCAAATTCATCCACAACACGCACTTACAACACAATACATATATACACTCCTCCCACCACCACCACCACCACCAACAACAACAACAACAACAACAACAACAACAACAACAACAACAACAACAACAACAACAACAACAACAACAACAACAACAACAACAACAA
>SRPN01000472.1:0-14732 GCA_018360045.1 Claviceps capensis | reverse complement strand
CTGTAATTTGGCGGGGTACAAAGGAGCCCAAGAATTGTGGAGAATGCTGTCCGGTTAGCAATTTTATGCTGTCCGAATAGGAATGCTCATTGTAAAAGAGCCGTGTTTTTGCTATCTAGGTAACTAACTACTTGTCATCATAGCATGCCGCCGCCGAGGCCGCCAACTTGTCGCTATTGCGGGCCACCCACCCAGGCGCTGAAACTTGCCCCCCATGAATACGGAGTATACTTCGCTTTTATCGCAGGGTATACTCCGTATAGGGGTAAACAAAGCACATCAGAGTGGCCAGACGGCTGCGCCCACTCTTTTGTACAAAAGCTTTGTTCCTGTTTCTGTTATCCACGCCGCCGCGACCGCGCGCGACTTCCGAACTTACCACCAGAACTTTCATTCATACTTCAGTCAACTCACTGTTCTGTTGCCCACGCATGCCAAATCGTCATCGTGCGCGGTTGAGGCTCTCCCAGCGGCACAAAATGCGTCGCAGTTTACCGGATCACAGGCAGCTTTTGTAGGACAGCATCCTCCTTTGCCGCACTCTCACACTTTCCCCGTACATACGTAGCTGCTTGTTGGCCATCACAGCATCCTGGATATCTAGCCAGCCAAAATATTCAAGACATGACTATTACAGCTCTTATTGCATTATCCTGCGGCACAGAGGCCACAATAGGTAGCCACAATAGGTCGCTCCAGACAGCTCTCAGCTCTAGACAACGCAATACAATACCAATTCGATGGTCACCGAGTGAGCACTCACTGTCATGTCACGCATGATCTACTAGATACATTGCTCAATCAATCACAAGGAGTACACACTCGCGAGCATATGATGAGGGGAAAACATTCAAAATGCATGGCAACAAGAGCAGGAATGAAGAGAGGTGTATGTGCATACAAAATTTATAAAGTATTGAATCTAGATCCCTATATCACGGTATGACCGTGATACGAGGACCTTGCAGCAATGTCTGGGGGGCTTTCGCTGGAGGGCGTGGGTGAGCTGGTTAATCCAGTCCGGGTTCTGCGTCCCATTCTTCGTGCAATTTGGCGGCAAGTTGTTGTTGGTGAAGTCGCTTCGTGGTAATCAGCCATTTGGTCAACGCGTGTGCCTTGTCCGGGGCGTCCAGGGCTTAGCGTCTGTTATATCCGTGGCTGTGTCGTGACGGTAATTACGGGTCGCGATAGACGGGGGACGCATTTCCAAGGCGGAAAAGCGGTGCCGCGAAGCTGACATAATAAGAAGTCACCAAAGTCCATAAATCCATGTTTTGCTGTTGTAAGGTGCCCGGGCCTCTGAGCCCGGTTAGTTCCAATGTCGTCACGACATTTTGGGCCACCCGGATTTTGTCACCGATCAGGCCAGCCTGCATCCCGTCGTGTAATAATTCTCTGGTTGGAAAGGCGGGAAAATTTGACTATGAAATATTTACCCAGCCAACAACCGGCCGTGACAGGGATAGAAAAAAAGTGATCTGGTTGTATTAAGTACTTACAGTGTGTGGCGTCCGAAGAGCAGAAGCAGATATCACCAAATATTTCGATAACTGGTTAATCATGGGGATGCTGCCATGATTCGCAATCAAACTCAAAAGCGATAAAGTGTTAGTGTTTGTTGGTGGTTGCAACCCATGGAGAAATATTGCTGAGTGAAAAAAATCAGTACTGGTATATATATATATATATATTACGCTTCAACAAATGCTAAGAATAACCTTAGTTAGATGCCTTTTGGGCAGCGCAATAAAAAAGAGTAACAACGAACGGATTGCAATGCAATGTTCCAATCGCCTTCGCCTTTGTGCATGGTATAATTTAAATATTTATTGTATGCTTTGAGCAAGAATAAAATCCCATGACGAGAGGCGTCGGCTCATGTAATTTACTTGAGTAGTTTACCTTCTGCTCCAATAGGTCGCGCAAATATATTTCATATTCAAGTATCAGTAGCATAGATAGGGTGCCGAAAACGAGACGTATAAACGAATAAAAACAGAAACCTAGCATATGGTGACTCTGTGTGGGTTTTAGTGGTGCTGAACTTTTAATTTCCTGCCATCAGGGTGGGCATTGGGGGGATGTGTTGGTGGGGGTTCAAGCTTAAACCGGTGTGAAAAAAAAAACCCCCCGAGCCAGTTAAGTTTTTTGATTTATCGAAAAACATCATCCAGTCTTGAGAAACAAAAAAACAAAATAAGGTTAGGGTCACAGCCAAACAAATGCATGTATGTATTTCAACTCTGCAAGCACTGCAAGCAACAGCAAAAGAGTGAATGTGCAAACATCGCAACCATGTATGCCAACCCAACTCTACCCATTGGCTGTCTTGTTGAAAGAATTGCATCGCGGGTAAGTAAGAACGAATGCGCCGGTCTTGGGTCTTGTTTTCCGGTCTTGGTTTGAAGAGACATGTAGCTAACCTCTCTACTATGACCGATAGTTGCCAAATCAAGCAGGTTCAACGAATCAGGTGTTCGAGGAGGACGGGGTTCTTCAGATCACGAGGGATACATTGTTAGACTTAAGCAAGAAAAATGTTCATCTTGTTCTCCGATCTCTCTTCGGGCTGCTTGAAGATTTGGTACGTCCATTTGCCCGCGTTGCCGTACACCCGCCTCACATACTAGAGGCAGAGTTGTATATCTTGTCACTTGTAGCAGCTAGCTGCAAAGCCAGTCGGCAGTATGACGTTCACGAACACAAAGGAAGCCAAGTTCTTCCTGGTCCTTTGGATCCGCTACTTGTGAAACGCATGCTGCAAACACTCAGCCAACTCCTGGAGCCCATTAAAGACGATCATATACTGCCAGCACAAACGTTACTGGGCCAATTACCGGATTATGACGTTTGTATCCAACGATGTGATTGTACACCTGATACAAACACCAAAGGATTCAGCGAGACTCACTGTGTTGGAAAATACCTCGTTGAGCTCGACGCCTATATAAAAACCACAGTTGAGTTCGTCTCAGCATCGAACTGGTGTGCCGCATTCGAACATGTTAAAAATACCATCCATAGTACCAGGACTACGTCTTTCCCAGTGGATGAATCTGAACACGATCGACGACCGGAAGGCGAGGCTACGGCTCTCACCACTTTCAGGCTTCTTTCCTTCTTTTGGATTGACAGGTCAAAGCTTGGGCTTATCATTCACGAAATATGCTCCAGCTATCTACATTTTCGTAAGCCCTATCAGTCTACGATAGCTGTAGTACTTCCACTACTTGTCACTCGTTGGATTGATCGCTGTCCCCATGAATTTGTCCAACTGCATTCTGACTATGACAAATTGGATGGCGGCGTCGACACCTTGTTTGATATGACTCATACGGGGGTAGATAATGGGCGACGCAAAGCTGTCTTATATCCTATGCAGATCACTCTTCTCTTGCTACTTCCTGGTGTATTCGAAGTGGCAATTAATTTGCGGGAGGCCAAAAGCAACAATCTTATCAAGAAGGTGTCCTTCTTAAATGGCATAAGAAAAGCTCTTCGGAATGGAAATGAACGAGCTGCTTACTGTCTGGTGGCTTTGCTACGTGCTGCTCGACATTTCGAGGCCGAAAGTGATTCCGCCCTGGTCAGCTATGCCATGGATATACACGATGAAATAAGAGACTCCGTCTTCTGTGTTTCGCATGCTGGCAATCCTATCCTGGACTTGGATCAGGATATGATTACAGCAGCATTCGTTAGCCTCGCACATCTGGATCCGAATGGCGGCGTGGAAACGCTGACTAACTGTTGTGTTTCTCCAAACGCACCAAATACTTACAAAATTGCTGTCATCCAAGCATGTTCGTATTTTGCGGGGCAATCGCGAACAGGAAGATATGCTGAACTCCATGACCATGCATTGTCTTTTGTTAGATCTGAATTTGAAGTATGGCATTCCGATCTCGTTCCCATAGCATTCTTATACTAACGCAAACCATGTAGTCGGAGTGTACGAAGTCTTCGAGTTTCAACACCGACCTTTCGCCGTTGGTCGAGCGTAAAGTTATAGAGATTCTGCGATACTTAGAATTGTCGTCGGCACATTTGTTCCGCGCAACGCTGGGCCAAGATTCAAGCGACTCGTTATTAGGGCCGTTTCTTTTTTGTATCATCTCTCGCAATTCAAATATTTGTAGACTTGCTACCAGGGTTGCTAGGAAGCTTTCCGCCGATGAAAGTCTCGCGTCGAAGATGATCGATCAGCCTGAACTCACCCCTAACACTCGGAAACGGCTTTGGGACCAGATGTAAGAACACCAAGATCAGGATACATGAGTCATGTGAATTTTCGCTTAAAAAGGTGGCAGTTCATCAGTTCTGCTTGACTTATGCGCAGACGTGAGAGATGATCTCAGCATGGTCACAATTACACGTCTACGAGAATTTCTGAGTGCTGGATCCACGTTATGCAACGGCATACCTGTTCGTCAGCGACTTTAACCCTTCCGCTTCAAATAGCTGTGTTGACCTCATTCAGGCTCTATCGAACATCCCTGCAGATGCTAGTGCTGCTGCGCAGGAAGCTTCCTTGAAGCTCGAGTCGACATTATTGGTGTCTTTGTGTTCCCCTGTGGTATCAGTTTGCCAGGCTGCAACCGCTTGTGTGGGTCTCATAGTTGGAGATTGTGCTCGTGCTGGCGTATACAGTGATACGGCGAATTTCCTCTCCTCCATTCACCGTAACAACCCGGTGTACCAGCAGGTCTCATCATCTACGCTCGAGCCCACAGGTCCTGTCGCTTTTCAAAAGAGCTTGTGGAGTCTGCTCAGGCAGATGCGAATCCCAACGAGAGGCATTTTGGATGCCTGGAAACTTGTGTTCGAAAGATGGTTGCATCTATTGAAGGACGTGTCTATAGCGACAGCCGAAAGCTTTGATGACGCGTTGTTATCCCAATGGCGCAACCTCTTGGGGTTTCTGGTCTCCTCAGGTGGCATATGTACACACGCTTATGCCACCCGGATAGATGACGCATTCGAAGACTTACAGTGGATAGACAAACTGTTTGTGGAGCAACATGAAGAACCATTGCTGACTCGTTTTCTTAGACTTTCCGTCCAACATCTCGGGTGTCAAAACTCTGAGGTTCGTGAGGCGATGAGGGAGGTCTTATCGACTGAGGTGTCTTCGATGCTTTATCCTGCACTCTTCCACGCTCTAGAATCGGAGCTTGAGGTGCTGCTTGCCGGAGCTCACGCATCAGTGGACCAGAATCAAGAAAGGGAGCTCACATTCGCCGACCAAGCCGCCTCCTTGTTGAAGACGATGGTAGAAAAACTAGAGAGCCCAATCGATTTCGGCTCCGTTTCTTCGGTACACTTAGCAGCGCTTACGCTTAGCTTCGCCAATTTTGTAGACGGTGCACCAGATAGTATTACGGCACTGCGCTTAAGGATCAAGATTAGTCACTTATGTGAGGTTGTTCTACAGAGGAAAGACCACTTGAATTTACGTGACGACGTCAGTATCCGTAATCAACTCTTGGAACACATATCTGACTGGATATCGCGACCCTTCGCCCCCGAACAAGGCCGGCACTCCAATACAGGTAGTCGACTGGAGGAGTTTTACCGGGTTCAAAAAGATCTTGATAAAGCTTGCCTCACAGCACTCGCGGACGTTACTTTGCGACTTCCACTGCAGCCAATTGATAACCAAACAGGTGCCGGAACGAGTGAGCTGAAGTCGCAAATGTTTCATATGTACTTCAACCGTTTCTTATCGCTTTTGAAATATGAGACACAGGAAAGCGATGACAGGGGTCTGTCGTACAGTGGTACAAGTCGTGACGAGACTATCACTAATGCGGATTTGGTCATAAAAATCCTGTCTAACCTTCTCAGTGCTAATATTGATGTTGGCTTAAAACATTCGTTAAACATCGGCTATCATGAGAATGCCGAGATAAGAGCTGCCTTTGTCCGAGTTCTTTGCAACACTCTGACTAAAGGAACGGAGTTCAACTCATTAACAGACTCGGCTGTCAATGAGAAATATACACAGCTGCTTCATGTGCGTTTCAGCAACGATTGCTCTGAGCTCATAAGACATGCTTAAGCTAACAAGAATACACACGAAGCTACTAACAACCGATCTCTCAATTCCGGTCTCTATCAGCTTGATCTGTCCTGCCTCTGAAGTTGACGAACTTACTATCTGCCTACTTACAGTCTTTGAACAGCGTGGTCTAATTTTCAATCTTTTCGAAGCATTGATTCGTCACGAAATAGAGCAGACAGGTAAACCTTACTTTACTACGCCGACTATTTGACCAAGTTGCTGACGTGCAATTAGAGAATGAGAGTCAAATACTTCGTAGATCTTGTGTCGCGACCAAATTACTCTCCACATATGCAAAGTGGAAAGGGGCTTACTACTTGAAAACGACACTGCAGAAAGTCTTAGAGAGACTGATGTTGACTTCTAGAGATTTGGATCTAGAGCTGGATCCCGCCAGGGTAGGCGATCCAAAAGAGCTGCAGAAAAACGCAGCTCAACTTCAAATTGTTGCCAAAGTTTTCATGGAAGATATATGCGCCTCAGTCGCGAATGTTCCGAGCTCCTTTCGAAGGATCTGCAACATTGTATGTTCTCGCCGCTTTGTTTGCAATGATGTGAAGTACGTCTTATGATATTAACGCTGAGTAACATGAAGATTTCAGAAGCTGTGCTTCCCCGCTTTCCTAATGCCAAATATACCGCAGTCGGGGCATTTGTATTCTTACGATTCTTTTGTCCTGCAATTGTGGCTCCGGAGACTGATCGTCTCGTCTCAGCCTCCCCCACTAAGGAGATGCGACGCGGACTGCTGCTTATTGCGAAGATTATCCAAAATCTCGCCAACAATGTCCTTTTCGGAACCAAGGAACCCTACATGTTCCCGCTTAATCCCTTCCTAGTTCAAAACATTCATGTTGTTACAGGATTTTTGAGGGAAATATCTGTGAGCACTGCGTATTACGTAAGAGTGAAGACGCAATTCGCAAGTGTAGCCTCTGACAGAAGATACCAGGTGCCTCTGCAACAGGATGTCGAGACTCCTACAAAGCCAGACACAATTGATTTTGGCTCCTGCATATCGCTGCATCGATTCTTCTACGAACACTGGGATCACCTGCGGCAAACGCTTGTTTCTCTAGAGAAGAAAGAACATCGCGTATCTGGAGAGTTGGCTCGCTCAACACCGCCAAGCTTAGAGCCTCTTAGACGTCTCATTACTAATCTCGGACCTCCACCGCTTGCAATTTCCTGGAACCGCCCACAAATAAGCTTCAACTCACCTCCGCTGTATTCGAGATTTCAAAATTTCATGCTTCGAAATGCATCTCGAAGCGGAGAATCGTTCCTGACCTCACGCGCGGTTTACGACGGGGGAGAAAGCAAGGCAGGTAGTCCCTTGAGATGCACCATCATATTTCGCTAAGCAGATATTAGGATGGTCTTTCAATTGTCTGCGTTATTCTAAGAAACATCGAAAATGAACCCATAGATTACGAGATGCTGTTATATTGCTACTTGAAGGTAAGCTTGGCTGCTTGATAGAGACCCTTTGACGACTATGCCTGTATTGTTTTCTTTTCCACGTCCTCCAAATTTCAGTCAGCGCGAGTCCTAAGTCAGACCCAGATTGCAAGTCGGCTGTGGCATCAGCCCTTTGGCCTGCTGATTGACGCGACCTGCTACAATGGACGTATTGAGCCAGCAGATGACTTCTTCTCGAAGCTAGAAGTTTTGACCCCATCCGAGCTGGCTCGAAATCTATCACGGATATACATCTATAACATGAATAGCGCATTTAAGTAAGTCACTTCAGTCGAATTTTGAAATTTATTAGTCTAGTGACCATTTAGACGATGTTTTCGGAGGCTTCTTCGTAATTCTACTCGCGATAACTCTAGTGTCTTCCACCCTAAAAATGTTGAGTATCACCTTTTTGGCAGCCTATCGGACCTCCAAATTCCTTTCTATCTAAACCAACTTCACCTTCCACAAGAGACCATAAGTGTGGTCACAGAGACCCGCTTCATGTTTGAATCAATTACGAGGCTGTCAAAATCTAAAGGAGAAGTCGACGTGGTAATTAAAATCGGCAATCAATTCGTTCAAATAACAACAGTCAAGAAGCAAGAAGTGCTCTCAGGCTTTCGCATAAGCAGCATCATCAATGATATATTTCGTCTAAGTGATGTAGATGAGGCAACGACGATCGCAGCATTGCAAGCGGATAATGACTCCAGTTTTGGGTTGCGCGCCGATGGTGGTAGAACTATCATGTTCTTCAGCAGCCCACAGCGCGCAGATATTCTTCAAACCATTCGAGGAGCGAAGGCGAAGTTAGGCAAGGATAATCGGTTCCCGAGGCCAGCGGAAAGGCTTGTACGACCCCAAGATGTTCCAGGCACCATGCTCAACTTGGCTCTCACCAATCTGTCTAGCCCTTATCATGCTCTGAGATTGGCTTCCTATAATCTACTTGGCGCACTCTGTCGATCATTTGACTTCAGTTCTGTCAAAAGGCTCGTCTGTAATGAAGGTCAGTTCAACCCAAATTGCTATTGTACCGCATAGGCGCACAGGGTTTACTCACAAGGGTCCTGCAGACTTGGCAATACCACTTGATCCAACTCGGTTCATCGTCAGCATCAGCCGAGACCTTGCCCTGGCCGAGCCTCAAATTACATCGGACTTTCTAGCTGAATTTTTTGTCAGCTGGGAAAGCATTCCGGAAGAACAAAAACCTCTCAGCTTGGAATATGTGGCTCCTTGGCTCTCCGGTTTACGCTCAACCGTGCTGGTAGCAGATATCGATGGAGAAAAGGGCAGAGAAAAGGTCGCATCTTTCTTGAGAAAGTTGATAGAGGTGGCTGTTCTAGACCCAAGCCTTACCTTTGTCCTTGAACAATACATATGGCCCTCTATCTCTCAGGATGAGCCCTTACTCGATATATTTGTTGATGAACTGATCAAGATTGCTCTCAGCTATAGCACTCAGCCAAATACGCTGGAAGTTCTGTCATCGGTCATGACCGGACTTGGAACTATCACGTTGCGAGCAAGAATTATTTGCCGCCTTCGCAAAGCTCTCAATAGATCGTCATTGCGCCCTACCAGGCAATTGCCAGATAATATGGTATGGGAGGAAGTACAAGTTTTGCTACGGTTTTGCTTGGCATTGTCCTTCGACAATCGAGTTCAATCTCAAATGTTTTTGCCGGAAGTCTTCCATCTTATAACAATGCTTGCCAACTGGAAGGGGGGTGAAGTCGGATCCCTTGTTTACAAACTCCTCATTAACTCAGTACACGCCATATGCGCCTCCTTCAGTCTAGACGACTCGAGAGCACTACGCCTCCGGTCAATCATGGAAATCTTCGCCAATTCAAGAGGCGAAATTTTTGCACCACCGCTATCTTTTGCCAGCGAAGGTGCGTCTGCATCCACTAATCAAGAGTCGAATCTCGCCTTGATAACAACAGAGAAGTTGATGGATATACTTTATGAGGTTTGTTCAATTGCAGCTCCATCTGTGGATGTTGCAAATGCTTGGCGTGCTCGATGGATGAGTCTCGTCGCGAGCACTGCCTTCCAAAATAATCCGGCAATCCAGCCGAGAGCTTTTACGGTTTTGGGGTATTTAGCCAAGGAAGAGGTAGACGATGACCTGTTGTATCAAGTCTTGGTCGCTCTTCGAAACAGTGTCCGCCAATGTGGCGAGGACGGAAATAGCGAAATGCTTCTTTCTATAATCACATCGCTGACTAACTTAATGCCGAAATTGCCATCCGCTTCGAGATATGGGTTTCAGCTTTTTTGGTTAGCTATATCTCTATTGCGCCTTGTGCCCGCAAGTCTCTTTGAACTCACAGCGCAGTTTCTCGACGCCGTGTTGAAACACACTGGTTCAATCGGCAATGTCAAGGGCGACAGAATGGTCGTCTTGCTCCTACAGAGTCGAACACAGCTAGAAGAGGCTGTGTTGCCATTAGACAACGCATATGGCATTCATTTCGAGCACGATACGTTCCACTTTGCCGTGTGCGCATGCCTCGTGCGAGGTCTCACGGACACAGCCACCAGGTCCAGTATAAAACAGGCTCTACTGACCCTGGGGATGACATTCCGCTCCGCAATGCCTTTAAGCAAGGGCCCAGAACACACTGTCTGCCAATCTCCATACCTGGCTCTTTTTTTAGCCTTTGGAATGTCTGAGGATGATCTGATTGACAGCGTATGGTGGCACGACCTCAAGCCCAGAGGCTTTCCCAATTATTCTGGCCTCAGGAGTGTACAGGGCATTGAGAAAACGCCAGACAAAGACCTTTTTCTCCTTTCAGTGATTGAGCTCATTGGTTTCCACTATCTTGATGATGCCGGCCAAGCACGCAGCCTCCACTGGCTCATTGTCTTGGCTCAAGCGCGATCAAGTGTTTTTACAAGCCTGTAAGTTCTCTGCCACGATGACTAGCTCTTCGCTGCTAACACCACGAGGAATGCAGTTGTGGCGCCTTGCCATCGATTATCGATGATGTTTTGCTACACAGTCAAGACACAAGAGCATTAGAAGCTGCACATGCCCTACTGCGTACAATCTCGTCTGAACAGAGGTACTGCGAAGACTTAGGCTCTCTGCGTACATTTTTGGACCTTTTGGATGAGATCGGCTTTGGTGGGCTGTGGAGGGAATTCGGTCACTTGTCTTCAGAGGCTATCACGGTAGATTGCTTCGAGCTTACACAAAAGCTAATTGAGGTAAGTTAAAGCCACAGTCGAGGAACCTTTTATTTTTTCGTGATAACTGAGTCTAGGCCGGCAGCTTATAATTGTGTGACATTAACGAAAGAGTATTACTATCTGTAAACTAAAGAATGTCTATTCGAATGGTTTCCATATTTGCCACCGCTTTTTCCAATCCTGCCTCCAGCTGGTCACCAAATTCTTGTGGCCCGTGGGTACAAACAAGCAGACAGTACACAGTGCGTCGAACAAACCTAGATCCAACACGGATACTGTACTGTTCAACACGAACACAAGATCAAGTCCGTGACAGGCCATCAGACGTCAGGAGACCTGAACAAAAAGGAGAGGAAGTACAAAAGGGAGAGGAAGTACAAAAGGGAGAGGAAGTACAAAAGGGAGAGGAAGTGGTGACTGCCTAATCATTCAGTGAAGATCTATCCTAAGAGCAAGAAAACGAGAATTATATATACATAAGGTTCGGGTAAACTCCTTAGGTAATTGAAGTCAAGGAAATTGGATGAGCGCTCAGATACGACGAATGACAGGCGTAATCGCCAAATTATCGCGACAGAATTTCCTCCGTGCCGCAGTATATTGGGAAGAAGAGAAGGCTTGCACACCAGAACGAAGACGGCCAGCTGACCCACGAGGGTAGACTGGTGTAGGTATGTACCTAGGTAGGTAGCTCCAGACACTGCCAACCCTATGGACTAGACTGATAGCCGAGGTGCGCCCAGGACGAAGTAAGACCATGGGTATCCTGAAAGGCCAGGGCTGGTGGTCAAGGATGCAGGCAGATGTGTTACAATACGGAGTATATCGCGAACTGTCCACATGTCTCTGATCGCAGATTCCGAGGATAAGGCGCCGAGAAGGCTGCAGCGGTTGCGTTGGAGATCCCGGATCGTCCGCGGCAGCATCTGATGATGGATATCAGGATATTTTCCAAGGCCCGACACGGGCTTTGCTCGTTATTGGTGGTCCGGAACCGACTCTCGAAACGGTGATTTAGCATGCCGTGCAAGAAGACCATCAGCGCAGCCGAGGCTGCTCTTCGACAACGTGTAGAGACATACAGGAATCCCAGAAATGTAAAGCCGTCGGATCGACTGACGCAGTTGTGCCGATCTCTAGAACAAGTTGTGCACGGTCTTGGGCATTGAACCCAAAGAAACGGAATTCATGATAATGTCTGGCGCAATGCAGTTGCCGACGGTAAACTACATGCAAGACGGCCGGTCAAAATCGCTCATATAAGCTTGCTTGTCACACGAGTCAACATGAATGTTTCCTTTTCTGATCGAGACAGCGCACATGAGCCATGATTGGAATAATAGGACAGGGAAGTGCGACTCGTTATCAAGCCGAATGACGGGAAACTAGGCGCAGGCATACGCGAACGGATTCACACAGCGTGGGACATCGCAAAGAGAAATATGAAGAGGGCTCGACAGCGGCAGCAGGACGCAGCGCATCGAAAGAGACGGGAAGTCGACCGAAGAGGATGAGTATTGGACCATCCAAGCGAGAGATTGAGTAGGACCATGTGAAATTCTCGACAAGATAAGGGAGCACGTTCGGGTTGAACCTGCCAGCGGCAATCAAGCTACATCGGTGTTTCACGCATCTAAGTTACGGAGGTGGCGACGGATCTGTTGCTGGCACAATACAATCAAACGCCGGACGTTGAAACGGTCGATGACGACATACGACAGCAGTCGAAACGGTTTATCATTTCACGGGTCCGACAAGGGAGTTGCACTACCGAGGTAATTTGGTTAAGTTGGCAAAACCACCGCGAAATTCTTGTGGACGAGGCTCCATATACAAATGTGCACGCAAAGGGACTTCAATCGCTTCTTTATTCGTTATCTGCCTAGGTACCTACGTATCTCTAGGTAGCTATTCAACGCGTTTCCCGTATTTTTAAATAGTTCGTATAACTTTGTACTACATATTTGAATACAATTATCATGCCCCGACTGAGAACTTCGGCTGACGTACTATTACAACGATTGGAAAAGGGGGTTGTATGCATCAGGCTTAGACTATGTGAAGCCTTTCGCAAGAGACCAAAAGTTGTCCATTCTCACTCGAGCAAGTATGTCTCTGGCTTCGGCATCAGTCTCGCACACCTTAGTGCTCCACTTTCGAAACGCCCTTGTCTTTTGTTCGCCTTCAAATACTAAAGTGCATCGATTTAGTGACATGTCTTTGAGTACTCCATCTGAATTCTCTGCCTTAAGCCACTCCTTATCTGGTTCACTGCCGTTCTCTCGATTTCGAGGGGGGGAATTTTCAGTCCAGTCAATGCGGTTGAGCATTAGTTTCTTATACTTGGTAATGCTCCAGGAGCCACCTTCAACAATCACTAGATTAAACCTCGGGTGCATTATGCATGTGCCTGATAAAGCCATTTGAGCAGCATTGACCCCGACCTTGTAGCGATGCTGCCCATTTGCTAAACTTGAAATTTTGAGAACGAGGATACGTATACCCTTTTCCGCGTCTTTCTGCTGATTCTTGGCCAATTTTCCGGTCTTCTGGTCTTTAGATAGCTTTCGTGCCTCGTTATTCTGAACGTGATTCTGGTGTCTTTGTGCAATTTCACGGTTGACTCTGGCCTCCACAGCTGTGGGGTCTTTTACGGCAACTAAAAAAAAGTTAAAAAAACAAGGCCATCACAACTGCGAGGAATACAGAAGAACTTGCCATCGCCCAAGACTCGCATCAAATTTCCTTTCTTGACCTTCGGAGGAGGTGCCGGGACCAATCCCAATCGAATCTTAGCTTGCATCTCCTTCAAGTCTGCCATGCGGCGTTGACGTCTTATTTTTGCTTGTTCTTTGGATGTCAAGAACATTGGCTTTGCTTCAGGTATGTGCCGGTCTTGCGGAGGCGCTAGTGCAACAGGATGCTGAATGTACTCGGTGATGATACTTTCAGGACCAGCAAGCTTCAATTCATGTGCAGTTTCGATCCTTCCGTAATTTGTACCGTGCACCAATCCCTCATCCCACCATTCAATATTGGGCGGTGAGTCAATCAAGAAATTCTTCTCAACATCTAGATCTTCATTTATGCCCGCCTTTCTGGTTTGCATCGCTATTCGCTTCTTCATAGCCTCGAGTGCAGCTTGTCGGCGGATAGCATTCGCCTGTTGAATATATTTACCCTTTTGATGAAAAACCAAAGGTCTCGATTCTCGATGTCTGCTTCCAACACTAAGGACGAGTCCTTTTTCTTCGGTATAAGGATTGCGTGACTCAAAGCTCTCTCGTGTGCATTCGAGACCTCGAAAACTGGTTGCTATCGAGGTGTGAAACGTCTGGGTTGCATCTTGGTGAGCTAGCAGCTGAGCACGTTCAGAGGATTCACGTCCATTGTTCAAAGTGATGTTCTTCGACCTCGATTCCACTAACGCAGGGCTGGGAAGTCCTTTGCCCTTACTTGCGCCTGTAGCCGCAGCCACGCGAGCTTTGAGAGCTGCCATTCGATCCGGCCCCGACTCTGGCCTCTGGGTGCGTGTTGATGCATCTCGGCGCACCGCAATGCTTGATGAGTCGCTGCTATCCATTCGCCGATGTCGAAAGTTTCGTCGAGAAAGGAAGGGAGGTTCTAGCATTACAGTAGGAGGGAGATGGCAGTACGAAGATTGACCAGAATTCCCATCCATTTTGCCGTATGTGGTTGCCATATCGCCACTCACGTGATATTCGCGAGTATTGCTATTCGCGCGACTCTATTATTCTAATCGCGCGACTACTCCACTCTTCGCCCCATAGATCTCCCCATTCTAACCAGATTTGGCATCGGCGCTTTTATTTTTTGCCAGACGCCCCCCCCGCCATCATTTCATTTCACACCACAGCGCATGGAACATCAAGATCCACAAGTAATATCAAGGCATGACTGTTTTCAACAGCATAAAATATATTCGAATCTATTTGCAACGCCAGAGCCAATTCGCTCAAAAAACGCGATTTCCGGT
>SRPN01000471.1:0-14760 GCA_018360045.1 Claviceps capensis | reverse complement strand
TATCGGGGTCAAGTCCCACAGTCCCACGAGTAACGCGGGACGTCCCAAACCCGTCCCAGTCCCTTGGTCCCGTCCCGGCTCGGAACACTGATACTTTGGTTACGAATGCATGCATTGATATTTATTTGCTTACCCTGTTTATTCCAACACCCTATTGAGAGCAATTTGTTTACTACGCTCTCACTGCCAGTGCCAACTGGTGTGGGAAGACAGAGGGAGAGAAAGGGACAGGTTCGGAGAATGAGAGATGGACTTCTTAATTGGAGGCGCATGAGCCACGATTAAGGCTGTCGGGGACTAGCGAAGGACTTGTAAGTTGTTGGCGAGAGTCCCACAAATACAGCTTCATTTTCGATCCTCTTAGCATTGGCGTTCGCCGTTGGTGAGAAGTTAGAACGGAGACCAAGGCCTGGCGGTGTTGAGGGCCTGGAGAGCCAGAGGATCCATTCGCGCCGATCCCCGTCCATCTTTAATCTTCTTGAATGAAGGAGGGATGTTGCAAAAGCTCTGCAGCGGGTTTTCGAGTCTCAGGCACACATACCAGCATATTGTTAGCGAGGTCTAGGAACTGACTCCTGTCCTTCTCCGTCAGCTCGTACAAAAAGTCAGGAAGGCCCTTCCCCTCTTTGATCAAGTCTTTGCGAATCATGCATCCTATAGAGCTCTGAGCGATTGATCAATATTGATGCTCAAACCTCTGGTCTAGCGTTTCGTAACATACCCTCGTCGTCGAAGAACGGTCCCTCCCAATACTCGTTCATTTTTTCGCACTCTTGACCTCTCGAGTTCAAGATAGCACGGACAAGCTTGTTCTCACGGCACAATCGTACTCACTTTACCAGAAGCGCGGGAGGTTTCCCGGACAGACTAACTAGTTGAGCAAGATGCACGTGTGCATCGTATTCGCCGTATGGCAATGCACTATATAACCTCGATCATAAGCTGCAGACGTGCAACTTGGTCACTTGACCTTTTGGGCGGAACGGGTGGTTATGCGTTCCTCACAAGCGCCACATCGCCCCATCGCCTAATGGGCCAATAATCCAGACGGTTAGTCTTATCGCCGTCGACGTCGTCCTCGTCTTCACATGATGCAGTTGCCAAATCCGAGCTCCATGACCTCGCATCTTTCAACTCTCGTAATGTATCTGGAGCCTCCAGTTCCTCTGGTAGACGCCGTTTTTGAATACGCGCGAGGCATTTTCGTGTGTAGTCGGGATATTGTGGTCGTAGAGGGCGTTGGCAAGCGCATCCAGGATGGCTAATCTCGGAGCTAGATATGTTGCAAAGCACCTCGCAATTATTCCATGTTGGACAGCGTGGGGTCATGCACGATGCCTCCCCAGTCGGCTGGGGATTTGCCGCGACCTCGTTTTGGT
This sequence comes from Claviceps capensis, assembly GCA_018360045.1. Lineage (NCBI taxonomy): Eukaryota > Fungi > Ascomycota > Sordariomycetes > Hypocreales > Clavicipitaceae > Claviceps > Claviceps capensis. The sequence goes on along the minus strand of SRPN01000471.1, from coordinate 13,381 downwards.
GAAGGATCCCGAGTCCTGGCTGGATGAGCCAGCGAGTTCTGTCCTTGCGGGGCGATTGAAAGTCGAAAGAGGCATACTTAATGCTATGCGCGTCCGTGTGCGTCTGTTCTGAGAACGTCTCTTTGCGCGTCGTGCCGTCAAATAGGCGAACACAGAGCTTTCAAAGCTTGCTTGCGATCACGCCGTTGGAGTCGCGTGACTCGCGTCGGACGAAAAACGGATACGGATGGATGGCTATATGGAGTATGTACATTGATGACTCATGCGCCGATTACGGCTGGTGGAACAGTATGTACGTACCGCCGCCGACCTGTCACCGAGATCGCTGCAGATAAGTATGCAGATTGAAGGTGGTGCATACCTATGTACTTCGCCTCAACGCGGACAGCACTTTTCCTACGCTCCTACGGAGTATGTACTCCGTATTGAAATCGAAGTTGTCAGTACCTAGAGCCATAGATATTAGTCTGTCTTCCTCTGCCCACTATGGCCAGGCTGGGTCTACGCATGTACATACATATATCATACCGTATGTACTGTACAAAGGATTTTCTTAAGCGTAAAATCTCGGATTGCTTGAAATTAGATCCGCCAATCGGAGCACTCGCGTATCCTTTTTCTTGCCCGATGCGATCACTTGATTGTTCTATTGTCTGGCACTACGATGCATAGCCTGAATGTAGCCTGTAGGTGTACCTCTGTCTCTATGTTCCTATGTACTCCGTGTGTATTCTCTCCTTTTGACCCGGATCATCCCGGATTCTTCCGCATGTCCGGATAATCCGTTTCATGCTGCATCGCTGTCGCAGTCCACAGGACACAGTTCTGAAATATACGTATACGTACTCTGCGATGCTTTGCCGTGTTTTGCGTTTGTCAGTGCTCAGCCATCTTGAGTTGCAATTTGCAACAGGACTCCGTACCTACACGTGTCTCTGCGCGATACGACAAAGGATCCGATACGACCAACCCGTCAATGACGAGACGACTGGTGGTCCGTGAACGACGAGAAAGAAGAAGAAACACGTCTGTAGCCGCTCCATGCAAGCATTCGCAAGCGCGCGCCTACATGCAGCAGCAGCAGCAGCAGCAGCAGCAGCAGCAGCTGAAACAGCAACAACCGAACCTTGTTTCCTTTATCCAACGCGATCCTTGTAAGTATGTATGCAAAGTTCACGACTGCTGTCATTTTCAATGCCTTATGCGACCGTGTCTCTCACTCCGTTACGTGTCGCTGACATTCAGCAGTTCCTCTTCTAGCCGCCACACAAAGATTCGCTACCACCAGACTGAACGCGGTACGCCATTCAATTCCTATCCGTCAGGGCCTGTATACATGTCAGACAGTCAAATTGCTGCGTACTTGTCGGCGATTTGTTTCATCGACTGTTCAGACTGATCATACTGTATGCACCTTTCAATATTACAACGTACCGCCAACCGACCGGCCACCTACTAAGCACTTGCCAAGTACACTTTCAGTGCTCGCCCCACTTCGCTCTCCGACGTTCAGAACTTCATCATGCAATCCCAGCCATTCGTTCAAGAGCTGTTGCGTCTTGTTTTATTCTGCCACCTTCTTTCAGTCCGTCGTTGGCGTAAACCACCATGACGCTTCGCACGTGTGACGTTGTTCCTCTTCCGTTTTCCACCTGCGTTTTCCACATTCGTCCCATGGGTAGGTGTCTGAACACGGGAGTGCCATATTAAGATAATGAATGGCACTGCCACTCCCCATTGTTCAAAGACGGTCAGGTTCTTTAATATTATAGAGTCGGTCGTAGTTTCGAGCATCTTCGGACGCTCTTGACGGTGAAACTATATATATCTTGAGCAAGTCCGCTTTCTCTTGTCTTTGACCTTGTCTTGTATCTAAACCTACAACTTCACCTCCTTGATATTGATCATAATACCGCGGCAACAACGATTTACGGAAGCGAGAAAGACGAGAGACTTCGGTATTCGACTTTCATGATTCCATAACCTCATTTAACTACCACTCACTCGTGACTCCGTCCTATTCTCGTCGTCATGGGGTCTGAAGACAAAAGCGACAGTCCGCCGACCAATACGGGAAAGGACTGGACATCAGAGGAACACGACCTCATGCTAACACTCAAAGGGGCAGGTGAGACATGGCAAGTCATTTCGGAAAGATTGGAAAGAACTCCTCAAGCTTGCGAAGATCAGTACAAACGACGCTTTGAAGTTTTTCAAAACTCCAAATGCAGTGTACAGGCCAAATTCAGGTTCCCTTGGACAGAAAAGGAAGACAAACTCTTGTTCGCACTCAAAGATTCAGGTGGGAAGTGGCAAGAAATTTCGGAATGTTTGGGGAGGACTCTCGGCGCTTGTCGATGTCGTTACTACGAAATACGCCTCCAATTTCCTGAGACTGAAAGTTCCCAAGGTAGTTTACAGGTCGGAAATGAAAAAAAGAAATGGACAGCAAAAGAAGAAAAACTTCTTTTTCAACTCAAAGTGTCCGATAAGACGTGGCAGGAAATTTCGGACCACTTACCTGGAAGGACTGTCATTAGTTGCCAAGTTCATTACAACGACGTCTTGCGCAGGGGTTGGGGCTACGAAGAAGAGAATAAGCTAGCCAGACTGTATGAAAGGTAAGTCACGGTTCGTCGAGACTTGAGACTCGGCTCGAGCACTGAGCAGTGAGCACGGCAATTAAACATTGCCGACGCTTCCTTCGCACCTCTCAAATTGTCATTCTAATTTTTTAATACTAACGTGCCTGTTAGTCACAAAGCGGAGATGTGGGATAAAATCGCCAAAAGACTGGCGATACCGTGGAGAGAAGCGGAAGCGCTTCATTGGCAGATTAAAAGCAGAAAGGCAAACCCTATGGAAAGAGTCGGCGATAAATCTCTTTCCGCGATCTGCGCCGACCTTCCTCCGTCCCAAGTGCACGACGCTGAGTCACAAGCAAATGAACAGCAGCAATGCCAATCACAGCAAGACATCACGGAAAACCAATGGAGTCGAGAGGAACTTAGCTCCCTCATGACATGTCTCAAGTCTAATATGACATGGGAAGAAACCTCGAAGTGTTTGCCTGGACGAACTGCCGATGGTTGCCGGATCTACTGTGAGAATCTTCGAGAAAAGGCTAGTAAATGTAGCTCAGCACCGCAGAGTGAACTTCATAGACTGTACCAGAGGTAGGCCATGATCCGCTGACACTTCAGAAACTTGCTCAATGCCCCCCACACATGAAAACCGCTCTACACTCACTGACTCACACGTTTCTTAGATTCAAGCCAGAGATGTGGGCCAAGATTGGACAAGAGCTGAAGCTGCCGTGGGAAGAAGCCGAAGAGATGCACTGGCGTCTTGGCGCGGAGGGTTTGGCGAAAAGAGCCGGCGCCGCCAACCTTGCGGTTTCTCCCCGAGAGTCAGTCCAGTCCACTGACGAGCGGCTTGCCAACGGCTCTAGTTTGGCCATGTCGGAGGATGAGTTGATGGCGTGCATTTCTGAACTCCTTGACGAAACCGCGGGCGCGCCGAGCAATGATTTGGAGAGTTCGAACGAGTATGGGTCATGAATTTAGGCTCTGCACAGTGCAAAGTTCAAACGCACAACGACTTCCGGGTCATTTCTTGACCTCACAGTTCGATCGTAAACATGGATAGAACTCTCGGGTACAGCTATATGTGAATATCCCCTTTCAGTGCTCTGTATTCATACAACATCTGCAAGAAGGTTATGTGCACTGCTCTACAACTCGTATCGGGTCATCAGCTCAGCCACAGTGTAGGAACATGCACATATTCTGTGTGATTTTTCCGAGGATTTCGGAAACATGCACTCCACCCACGCAATTGTGAACCAGCGGCACCGTGCAAGTAGGCGCGGTACTACATACCTCATATCAAGGCGCGCCACACTACCAACCTTACTACCTACATCCTTTACACTTAGCGATTGTGATCGCTACAACACACATACTGCGACGTTAAAATGGCATCCGACTCGTCAGAAGCTGAAGTACAATCAGCAGTCGAAGCATGGATTGATTCTGCCACCGGTAGGCCCAATTTTTTCGCGCTACACAGAGCATAACCTCGAGGAGCGAATTTTGCAGTGGCCACACTGGAATATTATGTCACTTCATTTTTTCCCTGTCGTTAATGTGGTATGTACCCCGTCGCTGCACCCCCCGTCGAGACACTTCGAGACGGGCGGGTTGATTAATCTAAACCCCCCTGGCAGTGTGGCGGAGACGCGAAAAAACAAACGTGGTCACTGGTTACTACGTCGGTTGCATGAGTTTGCATCAAAGCCGAAATATGAGATAAACCGAGGCACATCTGTTTTGGTGCGGAGATGGCGATGCAGCTACCTATGTATTTTCTTTTGCAAATCACTGGGCATTTTGTTGCTCTTTGGCCCCCCCCCCGACAAGGTAGGGTGGGATGGAATTGAATCGCCCGCCAGTACGTACTCGAGTTCAGCCATGCGTCTTAAACAAACCCCACAAAACTATATTATGAACCGAACCTCTGAACTATGGCACCTGGATGCGATGCATTGCAAAACTTCGATCATGAACAAATTGTGTTACCTTGATATACTGTATTTACGAGCTAAGTGTCAACACAGTCCGGTATGGTGTAGTGGCTAACATCGCTCGCTCTCACCGAGCAGCCCAGGGTTCGATTCCCTGTACCGGAGTCGCGAAGTCGGACAATCCCGATAGTTCTTTTTGACACACGACTGTCTTTCACGATAGTGCTCCGTTCTTTTTAAAGTTCTCACGAGAAGGCGATCTTGCGACTGGATTTTTCTTATGAGTCGATCATTGATTCAGGAAGCAAGTGCTTTTCCTGCTGCTTGTGCACGCACTGGATCCTTTTTAACCTGTTCGAATTTAGCACGCCGGCAATGAAAATTGCGTCGCTCATCAGTTCCAACTCTGTGGGTCCAACCGATTGAATATTTTAGCCCCCCCGTTGATTGAGGGCGGCAATTCCAACAACTTCCGGTTAACTTGGCAATCACCACTATCGCACGCATTCGTCGTGACATGACCATCATATGTAGTTGCCTCACCTGAGCTGTGCCGTTAGTATGCCAAGTCCACAGCCCGTGGATACAGTCACTTCCCATGTGCTACTCCGACCACTACATCTCTTGTTATAGCACGAGAACGCGAGGAACCATGTTGCTTTCGGGAGTGGGTGATTCGATCGTGCCGGAAGTCGGGACAGGCACCCTGTAGCAGTAAAACGACAACGGTGGAAGGCGCCGACATGTTATACATCACGTACTTGACTAAAGATGCCGTTCAATCAAACAAGTCTCAAATCCGTAGCTGATTGTACAATATCTGCATTCCATGGATGCTGGTTGACGCAGATGTTCATAGAGCCACTATATGCGTCATCGTATCCTCTATCATAAGAAATCTAGTATTGTCCCCAATGATCACAGTCAAGTAATATTCACCCGGACTCGTTGTCATGTCCATCCCAAATATTCTCGTGCCACTGCAAGAAAAGCAAATCCATAAACCCCATAGCATTTCCCGTCCAAAATCATCAAATCATAAGGCGAGGTCGGGACTTCTTTTTTTGGGTGTGCGAGCGTGTATTCTAGAACTCTAGCGTCGATAATGACACCCTAGCAATATCGCAGCTGATAGTTACTGTTGCGAAAATGAGTACACATTCGAGGCCATTCATCTAGCTGCTGGCAAAAGTCCAGCTGAGATGTTAGCGTAAGTCTAGATCGACTTGGGTAATGGTGGGTGCGTATATGCGCTAACAGAGCTACAACTCCAATCGTAATGACGCCCCAGCCTTGAAGCACTCATTCCTGTGAAAATGAATGCGCCTGCGAAGCCATCCACCCTAGCTGCTCGTAGAACTCCGGCTGTGATGTCTGTGCAAACGCTAAACTGGTGTTCGCATCATCCTCAAACAAAGACTGCTGTATGATTTGCATACTACTCTTGTAGTTGCCCGCAGGGTACAGCTGAAAGTCTGGGCCCTCCCCATGGAAAATTCCGCCAATGCCTTCGTCAACCGCACGAAACGATTGAGATGCGAAGAACATGGCGTTTTCTTGTCCTGTAGGAGGATAAAAGTGGGTCGGTGCCTCCGACACGGGCACGGAACGAGGCACACCGGCCTGATAAATAGGCAGTCCGAGATGCATCGGCTTGCTCTGGTAGATCGGATCATGCGGAAGCAATTGCGGTGGAAGCCGCATGGAAGCCGCATAAAGCTCCTCGTCACTACTGACGATGAAGTTGGAGCCGTCCTGGTAGGGAGGGTACTGTGCATAAGGAGAAGAAGAAGAAGGCGAGATGTCCTCCAAGGTTAACATTGTCGGGTCGAGAACGTTTCCGCATGTAGCAAACAAATCTTCTTCGGTCTGATAATTTGTGAAGAGGAGGCTGTCCTGATCCACTGGAGGCGTTGGGACGCTATAGGAGGAGGTACTGGTCGGAGGCGAGATGCTGTCGAGGAGAGGTGTTTGCTGCTGGGACTGCTCCTGGAACTGCATTTTCGTTGGCGGACCTGACTTGCCGAGGCCCTTCTTCCCATTCGTCTTGGTCCGCACGTAGGGAGTGTTGTGGGCTCTCTCCATGTGCTGCTTGAGGTTCGACACGCGCTTCGATTTGAACACACACTGTTCGCACTTGTGTAGAATGGGTGCATCGGAATGCTTGTCATTGGTGTGGCGATCTCTCTCCTTCTCAGTGGGCCATCCAGTTCTGTGGTATGGGCAACTGATGACGGGGCATTTCCAAGGGCGGGAGTGCGTCTTTTCGTGCTTTGTGAGATCGCAAGGCCGCTTGAACTCCTTGTCGCAGCCCGGTTCGCGGCACTTCTTTGGCGCCAGCTCCTCCGCAGTAGCATTCTTTCTCCTGCGAGCCATGGATCTCATGACCTCCTCTTCGTCGTCGCGCTGCTCACTGAGAGAGCGTTTGAACTGAACGGGGGCTTCCTCCAGGTCTACGAGCTTGCCGGTGGCAAGAGAAACGGCAGTGCCATCTTTTCGGATACGAACGAGCTCAGCCGGACGACCATTTTCGGCAATTCCACCGAATAGTCTGATTTTATCATCCCTTGCGTTGCTGTTAGCGGAATCAAGATACTCAAGTACATAGCACGAGGCGTATTCATACTTGTTTATGTCCATTTCGTCGGCAGCACCACTTTGACCCCTGGCCGCGGCGAGTTGCATGCCATACTGGCAAATCTGTTCCTTCAAGTCGATGAAGTAGCCGTGAGTGTAAGGGCGGTCGTTCGATCGGACTTGCTCGCGTTCCGGAAGATATTCGACAGTTGCTTGGACGCATCGAATCGCAGTCAGGCAGAAGTCGAGGTATGAGGCTACGGACTTGGCGGTTTCCTTTCGGAGCATTTTCGGGTAAGTATCAAGTCAGAGGCGCCGATGTCACTTCGATTGATGCACTTACCGGTGCCATAAAGATCAGGCTCTTTTCCAAATCACGAAGGCAGATTATCTCCTTGGACCGAATCCGCCGGGGCACATCGAGAACAAGCGTCTCAAATTCCTTTAGTGATGGTTTCTCGAGGAGCGGTCGGATCGTGTGCTCGTGGATGCGATCAACCGCTCTTCGGCTCAAAGCTGGAAGAAGTTGATGGGTGCTGGGTGCGCCATTGACGACTGAAGTGACACCATACGGCTTTGGACTCGGCTTTCCCTTTGTCTGAGCGGGCATATCCTTTTCTTGTTCCTCGATCGAGGCAATGGAAGACCCAAGACCGCTGTCTGAAGCATGTCTTGATGGGCGCGCTGAGCGTGTGCGGAGCGAGAGCCGACGCTCGGACTCGGGTTTGGCCATGGATGGGTCAACGACAGGAAGGTCGAGAAAAGCTCGAGGGACGGCAGGGCTGCGGTCTCGAACCAAGCTGCTCCTGGAGATTGTAGGAGATGACAGGCTAAGGCTTGCTGTCTTGGCAAGAACCTCGTCGATGTCGTTCAAGGTGAGAGCGATGCGACGACGGTTGGCATCGACAACGTCGTCCAGATGAGTCTGAGTCCACACGAGTCGAGGAGGCACAATGACGTCGTCCGAAGTAGAAGAGTCGGTGGAAGTAAAATCACAAAAGGTGGTACCTTTGCGAAGGACCATACTCGTCCTATGTGCCGAGTCTGACTCCGTGTCGTTTTCGATTCGACTCTCCGGAGATCTTTCAAGGGTACTGGGAATGGACATGACGGGGCTTAAAATGTAGGCGAGCGTAATGTGCAGTGATGCCACCAGTGATGTTCTGGACAGGGATGTGTTGGCCCTGCTGTTTGCCCGGCGCAAAAGAGGAAAACTGAGCGAAGGTTGTAGAAGGGGCGCACTCTTGCAGCTCAAGAGGTTCAATCAAGGTTCCAGTTCCGCGTAGGACACTCCAAGGCGATGACTATGAGGATGGTAAGTGCGAAAAGGTCGATCGATGGGCACATATGGTCCTGGCCTCGATTTGTGGCTAAAGACGGGCCGAAAAAAACACAGCAAAGGGGGCGGAGAGCACAGAGCACTAAGCAGTCGGACGGAAGATGGGTTTAAGAAGGCTGGAGCGCTGCTGAAATGGCGACCGCCGGGAGAAGGCGGATGTCAGCAAAACCCGGCAGGCATAAGATGTGACAAACGTTGGACACAGACGTTGGACAGATACGTGGGACAAAGACGTGGAAACAAAGGCGTGGGAGGTTGATGCAGACGCGGAAGCTGGAGAGAAGTCAGACGAAGCCACAGTCGGACACGAATCCCACGATGATGGATCGGAGTCTAACGGCTTTGGCCACGCACCTCAAGTCAAAAAGCTGCTGCCTAGACCCACTTCCCCCAGCTGTGGGGCGAAAAGCGACAGAGAGCTGTGAGTGGCGCAAACTGCTGTCGGTGGCGCCGCCGTTGGAAGTTGGAACAATAGGTACGTATGTACGTGTCTCTTATTGCCGCGTAGGTATCCATGTACTTGGGCGTCTAACAGTTGTCTCCACGTAATCTCACACCGGGGCGCACCGTTGCACCAATTCACGTGAGAAGCACATTCCCGACTGTTAGTGTGGCATGTATTCTGTACGGCTTGTATGTACATATGCGTCTCCCGCCGCGATTCAGATTCTGACTTCTCATCATCCCCAGCCCCTAAGTCATGACGGTTGCGTGTGAGCTTTGTCCAGCGTCCGAACGCTTCCCCGGACGGGTTCCCCAAATCAGACCCCAGACCCCAGACTCTAACCAGACGGGTATTTGCATGGACTCGGCCTGGCTTGTCCATTTATTTCGCCTCGCCGCCGCCACCGACCTTGCCGCGCGGATCAGAGGCCAGATGAGCTCAAGGAGCCCTGGCAGCGAAAAAGACCAACGGCGCTCCGCATGGTAAAAAGTAGCAGAAGCCGGGGATTTGAGGACCTACAAGTTAGTTATTACGGGGAGCGAGAAAACGCACCCAAGAAACGAGTCCTGGTCTATGCCATCGAAGCTGTGTTCTGGAACATGGTCTGGTAGGTATGTATTCCACGCAAACCCGACACACAAGAGCAACTCCCTGTGAAGAGGTGGCTCGGCCGAATCAGCTCGGCCGGTTCCGAAAGCTGTTCGTTCAATCGTTGCTAGCTTGCTAATGAAGCGGCTTTCAGCGGACTTGTTTCAATAAGGTTTGACTCGGGCCCCGAGTTGCGATCACTGAGGTTCGACACAGTCGCACGAAGATATGCATTTGCCAGATGTACCTACACTAAGCGGTGTACACATAGGTAGTTGCTGACGACGAACAGCCCTTTGCACACCGCGGCGCGTCATCATCTGACGGCCTGCAAGGGCGCCACAGCAACGAGCCGATTTCCAGAAGAATAAAAATAGTCCGTGCATATTCGAAACCATGAGATTGGAAAACCGAAGAACAGAAAGCCGAAGTTTCAGAGAAAAGCCAAAATCCGGGGCAGAGCCAGAAGGACCGAATACTAGGCCTTTTTCGGCTTGATCGGAGTTCCGACTTTTGCCAGCGCCGGCTACATATGAGATATAGAATCTAAAAATAGCCGTAGCACGATGGCATCGGGCCAAAGTCGTGTTGGCGGCCTCGAACCCCAATTCTCGAGTGGCGCCAACTCGCTACAGAGTCGTGGCGTTGATGGATGACATTGTCGCGCCGGATCTGGATTCTGGGGCGCTGCTTGTAATAAGGGGATACATTAAATGTGATTCGGAAAAGGATATCATGAATAGAACTAGCATTGGCCAGTTGTATCAACAATCGCAAGTTCGACGTGGGACGACCAACTTAATTTTGGCACCTCGGACTACCTCCAAAGCAGCTGCTCGCATCGGAGTAGGCTCCTCAAGCGCGTTACGGCTACGAACCTGAAAGCAAGTTGGGCTTGAGAGGCTGCTTTGGCTTGTTGAACATTAGCCAATTACCGAGTCTTCACAAACGGGTTACGGCACATCTCGATTCCTGGAATTATATTCGTCATGTGGCCTGGTCCGCCTGAACATGTTGCTCTTCCAAAGAAACACTCCCTGACACTCATGGCGCTGGAACATCACAGGCCTTTCCCGCATTCACTCATTGCTTTCTCAGCTCAAAGTGATTACAATTCTCACCTCTTTTGCCTCGAAGCGAGGACCAATCCGTCTCACGTACATTCCGAGTCAGAGCATAGGTAAATACATACCTAGGTATAACGATATAATTAACAATCCATGACCCACATGATATCCCTCTCCCACATATCACGTTGTACCTAGGTAGGCCAAGGGCTTGGCTTTGGCGAGAAACCACCCCTGACAAAGGGGCCCGGGAACGCCAGTCGCCAGTAATAAAGCAACCCTCAAGAAGAGGAAGTAATAAACGGGCCTGGAGGGGCCGCACCGGCGGCGCACCCCCGTTCAACCGAGCATGAAACCCGGTCCAATTCCGTATCGACTCCGACGTGAACGGGGGTAAGGCCCAAGGGTTCGTCGGTTCAGGAAGACACAATAGGATGATCGGCCTCGTAGTGATCGACGCCAGCGAAAAAACCCGTGAATGATGGCAGTATTCCTACTCTCTCCGCATCGTCGACCCCAAGCAATGCAAGCGTGACGGCCATGGCAACGGTACGATAGGACATGTCGCCTCTTTAGCCTCGTCTCGCTGTATGCCTTTCTGTGACAAGAGATACAATTGGGCTTGAGGGATTCATTTGCTTGTTGAGAATAATACCGAAAGGAGCCATCGAACGGCAATAAATCCATTCGGTCCGGAAGTTATTTTCTTTTTTTCTCCCAAAGGAAAAGGGAAAAATCGTGGCGTTGACGTTGAGGCCACGTCTTCGCCTAGTGGGTGTTACAGCCAATCAGCGCGTCAGGCTGCACATCCGGCCACGTGACATGAGCAGAAATTCCAACAAAATGGCTACGCAAACCCGACAACGCCGCCAATGGTCCTTGAGGGACCTTCGTGCCTCTGCTCATTTCCTGAATAAAAATGCGGCTCTACAACAACGACTCGTTGCCGTGCGGCAGCTAAGCAACCAGATTGAGTATATGTTCATATCATCGAAGGTGACGGTAGACCGCACCTCTCTCGCGGAATCCTGTTGGGAAAATAAGGCCCTGATACAACACCTTTGCCAAAGTATCGTTGTTGCTGGCATTGTCGGCGATGAGGCAGCCAAATTTTCTGACCAACGTCCACTCGTTAATAACGTCGCGAAGAGCTGCTGCCAAGTGTTGTGGCCCCAATGGGCGCTGAGTTGCTGCCGCAGAGTCCCTTCTCATCCGAGAAATAGGCAGAGACCCCGAGGACCGCGTGATGGTTTGGCGACGTCCAGAGATCGAATGATATATGGACCTGTGTAAGGGCCTGTCTAAGCTCGAGGTTCACAGGCCCTTTCTTGGCAACAAAAGTGGAATCCAGATGTTTCCTCTTGGTCGTTCGACTGAGGCCGATTCGGGACATGGTGGGGTTCAATGGATGCAGTGTATTCTTCATAAATGGATCGTCGAAAGCGCCGGATGGAGAGTTCTACTCGAGATGTATGCGAGCGCGTAATCACGGGCCTTTTGGATCAGCTGGTGTGTCCAGATACGGTTGAATGATGTCTGGGACGTATTTGCGCCTAGTGGGTGTCCTTTTTAACACGGGCCATTGGGCCATTGCAAGTGTGCTGGCAATCATGAGGAGCTCAATCTCCATGAAAATCCCCAATCATCAGAGGCGTTCTCTAGTAGGACTCGCGCACCAGTGACTAGGGTCCAGCCGTGCCGAGCGCTTTGGGATACCACGCTTACAATTCTGACACTTGAAAGTTGAGCAGGCAGAACAGTGAATGCTTTCGGCATACTGAGTACTCTGTCTGTTGCAAGTAAACAAACTGCCGTTGTACTGCCTCACTCCCAGACCCCCCCCCCCCCCCAAAAAAAAAAAAAAACGAATACTGCCAACACTGTCACAAGTTGATTTCAATTTCTAGTGACTCTGCTCGCACCAAAGTTGACCATGCTCAGCTCAGCCTCAGCTCAGGCGGCCTCAGCAACTTTGGACTTGACTGTCGCTGCACAGTGCAAGATGTTCTGGCTGATGTTTTACTCGGCCTTGTTGCTGCTCTATGTATTCCTTGGGGGCGATTGAGAGAGGGGATCAACGGAGGCTGCGAGTTCTGAAAAACTTGGCAACGTCACAGGACCTCTGGGCCCTTGCTCGTTCGCCACGAGCACCGATCCAGCTTGGGACAGAGGGTGAACAGTATAACGCGGTATTTGCTGCGTCTGGTCACAAACTACAATCATGTGCTTGATGCCGATTATGTTGTACCTCAGCATCGGGACCCCGGGACAGCGCAAGGTTGGCGACGGGCTGAGAGTTCAGTGGGGGGTCTTCGTGACTAAGAGGCTCGTGGCTCGTGAGTGCCGAGAACGATTACTCGAGCGGCTAAGCGAAGCACGCGTTGAGGAAAGATTAATTGCCGTGATCGGCAAATCGTGACCTGCCTCTCATACAAACCTGCCTCTCGGAGTTCAAGTAAGAGTTCCTCTTCGTCTAGTGTCCAAAACGATCTCGGCTTGACCAGTAGATTGTCGCGTCTTTCTTCGGGCTCCATGACGACGAGTTCTGGGTCCACGAATCCACGACGGAGCAGAGGTGAATGTCAAGTGAAAGTCAAATAAAATTATTAATTACCTTACTATCTCGTCTTTCCTGCTTCCTCGAGTTCCTTTCACTGTGGAGTCATGAGCAGAATCAAGGAGATGAGGTTGTGGGATGCGTGAGCCGTTGCAGAGGCCCTCCTGCGGGCAGATGTTCCGCAAGAGCATAACCGGGGCACCGATCTTCAAGCGGAGCTCGCCGGGGGGCAGCGAGGGCAGTTCAAGGCTCTGCAAGACCTCGGGCGGCAAATGGTATCGAT
>SRPN01000470.1:0-14805 GCA_018360045.1 Claviceps capensis | reverse complement strand
AAACCCCCCCCCCCCCCCCCCCTTCTTCCCCAACAACTCGCCTGAGGCCCCCACGGCGCAAGTTAAATGAAGTATACTTCCTTTGTATCTCACACCCCTGACCTCCCCTCTCCCCCCCGCTCTTGCAGAAAACATCGCCATTGATCTCGAGAGCTTCGCGAACCATGCCTCTCGCGAGAATGTCACTACAGAGGACGTGTTGCTCCTTGCGCGCAAGAACCCCGATTTGCAGGGCATCATGGCGGATTTTGTGCAGGAGCGCAAGGATATTAAGGCGGCGAGGGGGAGGACGGGGGCTGGCAGGGGGAGAGGAAGGGGGAAGGGGAGGGGCGGTGTGAGGCGCTGATTTTGTGTTGTACGTATGTAATGATGAACGGTTACTTATTGTGAGATAGTTGTATCATGTATGTTCGTGTGTGTGTGTGAAAAGGCTGTTTAGTAGCTTGGTAGGTCGATCATGGCCATTGACCGTGGTGTGATTGACTTGCAATGCGATGTGTCATTCGAAGTCCCTGATGGAGATAGTTGAGGCAGTGTTTTCCTACAAGATCCTGCCGTAATAAATCTACATTCTTCTATGCCATCTTCTGAGGATGTGTGGTAAAACTCGCCGATTGTTAACATACGCCAATATATATTGCTATATGCTTGTGTGTGATACATTTCCATTCCATTCCATCACCTATTTTACTTTTATGCACTGGTCCATTTAAGCCTGGCCATGGATCAAACGTGCCGACCAATGCTCCTATTCATAATTTCATAGACCCATTACAAAACGGTCTTCTCCTTCATCTCGATACCATACTTCTCCTTGAGCTCCTTCATAATCGGATTGTTGATCTTGGCCGTCATGGGAGCCAAAACACCCTTCTCCGACAAGGTTCCATCAAGAATTTGCTTAGCCGCCACAGCGCCAGTGACACCCACTAGCTTCGCCATAGCAGAGTACTTCTCGTTGCCGTACTCAACGAGAGTGGAAGTGCGGGTCTCAGTGGAGCCGTCCTTGTGCGTAATCTCAAACTTGTGCTGCAGCATGACCATGTCGCGCTCGCCCTCCTCAAACTGCATCTTCTGCTCCAAAACAGCGCACAGAGTGTCGAGAGGGTTGCCGCGGGGCGTAATCTTCTCGTCAGACAAGATGCCGATCCATCGAAGACCAGAGAGAATTCGGGCCCGGTCCTCGGCCGATTCCCACTCGACCTTGGACGTGATGAAGGCCTCGAGCTCTTTGGGGTCCGAGGAAGTAGCTCCAAGAATCGCCTGGGTCGCCTCGTTCCAGGGAATGGGGGACTTGAGAGCATCAATGGGCGTGTCTTCCAAGAAGCCCATCTGCACCAGACACTTGATAAAGGCGGCAAAGCCTTGGTATCGAAGGGTTCCGCGAATGATGGTCTTGGCCTCGGGGATGTGGTATCGTTCAGCGTACACGGAAGAATCACGGTTGGGGTAGGCGATGAATGCGTAGCCCGGCATGATGAAGTATGGCTTGGCGGTACCCATGAGGTCCTTGGAGGCAATCTCAAACATCTTGCCGTCCTGGATGATCTTAGCTGGGTTTCTCAAAGCAAGGAGAACGCCTCTGCTGGACCACGAGAACTTGTAGCCCAAGGGGTTGTCGGAGCATTCGGGAGCAGCCAAGCCACCGCAGTACGACAAGAAGCTCGTGATTTGGCCTCCAGCCGCATGGACTTCGTCGATGGTCTTGACAGCGTCTACATTTGGGTTAGTGCCGGAAAGTGAGTGTGATTTTGGTGAGACATACACAAGTGGTCAATACCGGGGTCTGCAAGTAGGAATGCGATTAGCTCAACGATCAACGTAAAAAAAGGGTGGAGGGATGTAACAGGAACATACCGAGACCGATCTCGTTCATGACTGTGATGCCAGCATCCTTGCACTGCTGGTCCAGCTCCATCATGGCCGGTGAGACGTAGCTCGTGGTGACAACGTTCTTCTTCTTGCGAATCGCCGACTTGATGACAGTCGCGTGGAAAATGTAGGGGATCAAGCTGATGACCAAGTCGTGCTTGGCGACTTCAGCATCCAGAGCCTCGTCGTTGGTGACATCAAGAGAGATTGCGGTGGCAAGTTTGTTGTCGCCCGCAAGGTCCTTCGCAGTCTGGAGGGTACGGCAAGCTGCAGAGGAAGAGTCAGGAAGCTCGTTCTTCTTAGGGACTCTCAATAAGGTGCCTGCACTTACCAACCGTGACCGGAATGCCAGCGTCGGTCAGAACATCAAGCGTGGGCTCTAATCGAAAAGGTCAGCTATTGAAAGGTCCATGAAACCGAGATTGATGCTACATACTAGTTACGAAGCCCGCGCCGAGCATCAACACAGACCTATGGCGGGGTAAGCAAGCTGAAAAAATCTAACGCCGTGATACACGAGAGGAACATACTGTTGCGCCATGGTGAAATCTGTCGAGTGGAAGTTCTTGAAATTTTTCTCGTAGACAGTCGACTGTGCAAATTCCAAGTTCGAAAAATTGGCAGCAATGGAAGATATAAAGATGAGCGGAAGCAAAGAGCTGACGACGGCTGCGGCTGAACGCGGCCGAAGAATTGTGGCCTCGCAGCTGCGGGGCAGACGGTACAGGTGACAGCGTAAGCAATTGGCCGATGGCGGCACAAGCGGGGCAGTCACGCGGCCCCCACCTAAACAAAGCCCTCTACGCTGATTGGACACGCGCGCCGAAGCTCGGTGGGAGCACAAGCCCCGCTTCTGATCTCGTTGCCCCGGCATTGGGTTGATGCCGCTCTTGGCCCGCACCACTTTACGCCACCCGTGTGGCAGACGCGACCTGACCAATTGGCCGACTGCCGACGCGTCTCAATTTCTACATAGTACAGAGTAGACGACCCAACGGTCAAGCGGCCAGCGGTAGGAAGTAGCTCGCTCATTTTCACGACCTCCCGTTGTTCGGCATGGTGACTCTCGACGAGGTATCGGGTTTGATCCCCAAAACACCAGCGTACGTACAACCTATGTTCCCTTCTTGCCTTCCGCTGCGCTGTGTTGCTGACCTGCCCATCACCAGTGATGCCGATCGCCCAGCTCTGGAACGAGTCGACCATGTCTACACGTCTCTCCACTCCTTCAAGCTCGACAAGCAGCGCTCATACAAGCAGCAATATGGCGACATGTACTTCTTGCGTCTCGCCAAGATCAAGCCGGCCGTGGAAGAGGTCGCCACGGCATCATGGGAAGGCACCGTCATTGGCGGCGAGCAAGTCAAGAGAGTTGACCGGGTACTCGATGTGCGACAGGGAGACTTGTGTTGGGTTGCGGGCACGGTGTACATGCACATGCCTCTGAAGCCAAATATTCTTGAGGATGTATCAAAAGATGTAAGCCTCAATAACTAAATCCACGCGTACGACGGCGCATCATGTGGTGGTGTGCATAGCTGACTTACGACCCCCAGAAATGGATCTCGGCTCCAATATCTACCCAGCAAGCCTACTTCTCCCCCGATGGTGCCGACCAAGTCATGCTAGAGGACGACTCAGGCCGCATTCGCCTGATCGGTGACCTATTACAGACCATTCCCCTCGTCACAGGCTGCATCATGGCCGTCATGGGCACCGAAAATAGCAGCGGCGAATTCGAAGTCATTGATATCAAACTCCCCGATCTACCACCCCAGCCCGATCGATGGACCCTCTCCAAGCCCCCCAGCATTGAAGAAAACAATAAGACCACATCAAAAGGCAAAAAAGCCGCCGTTCAGGACGAAGATTCCGACGCCGACATGACCGACCGGCCGCCCAGCAAGAAGATCGCCATTGTGTCCGGCCTCGCTTTTTCCACGACAAACGCTTCACACGCACTGGAACTGGCCCTCCTCCAGGAATATCTTCTCGGCGAAGCCCTCTGTCCCGCCGATCAGGAGCAAGCCGCCAGCATAACCCGCCTCATCATTGCAGGCAATTCCATTTCCGCCACCGCGGCCGCCGAGCCCAAGCACGAAGATGTAACTGCCAAAAAGGCCAACAAGAAATACGGCTACGACGCCAGCGCATACAACGCCCTCCCCTCGCACCTCTTTGATGAATTTATCAGCCAGCTTTTGCCTTCCATTCCCATCACCCTCCTCCCGGGCGCGCAAGATCCTGCCAATGCCAGCTATCCCCAACAGCCCATCCACATGGCCATGTTTCCTCAGTCAAGACCCTACGGGCCTGATCCAAGCGCCGCCGGCACTGCCACGGAGTCCCAACAACCGGGATGGCTAGATGCTGTGACGAACCCCTGGGAGGCCGAGATTGAAGGCTGGAGATTCCTCGGCACAGGAGGCCAAAACGTAGACGATGTCTTCAAGTACCTCGATAGTGAGGACCGACTAGGCATGATGGAAGCCATGTGTCGCTGGCGATGCTGCGCGCCGACCGCGCCGGACACCCTCTGTGAGTTGCGCCCCGTGTTCCTCCCTTGTTCCACCTCTATTCCACCCCTTTACATGTGTTTTTTTTAAAAAAAAAGTCCAGTTGCGCTCCCGTAGAACCGTGTTTACTTGATGCTAACGCGATAACAAAAAAAACAACAACAGGGAGCTACCCCTTCCAAGAAGACGATCCCTTTGTCCTAAAAGCATGCCCCCATGTCTACTTTGTAGGCTGCCAGCCCCGGTTCTCTACAAAGGTTATTTCCGGGCCCGAGAGCCAAGCCGTAAGACTGATTACGGTGCCGTCGTTTGAGGAGACGAAGCAGCTTTTGCTTGTGGATACGGAGACGCTCGAGGTGGAGCTTGTTGGGTTTTCGATTGCCATGGGTAAAAAGGAAGACGACGGTTGAAAGAAAAGGACTGAATAAAACGAAGGGGAAAAGAATGGGTGGCTTGAGGAAAAGGGGCCTTTGGGTGCGTGTGTGGTTATACCCCGTCGTTGGGTCTAGAGACGAGCGAGAAACGTGAGAAGGAGTAGTTCGGGTCCTAGTGAGGAAGGGTGTGTATGCATGGAACTTGGAAGAGAGGGGAATAGAAGCATTTCTCGCCCAAACTATCCACATTGAGGTGGTATCGTGTGCACATCACATCGCCCTGATTGTAGCCATCTGGGCTGGACTCGAGCCATTATACTCCAAGAGATCTAACTGAACTTGACTCATGTTGGTATTCTTGGTCTTTTTCTGGACTGAACGTTTGCATTTAAGAAGCATTTCTCGTCCACAGTATTTACGTTTAAAGCAGCGTGTGTGCAGCAATACCCATGTCGTTGTCATCACCTGAGGACATACTGGACAGTGGACGGGTCAATTTCAGGAATTTAGCTGAACTCGAGCCACACTCGCGGTGTTGTCTCTTTTTCGTCACTTTGTATTGTCGTGAGTGTTGCTATGGGATCGATCATCGCACAGGCTGAAATTAGAAGAAGAAGAGGATGACAAAGATGAGAAGTCACCAGTGGCCACATGCCAATGATTATATCAACCTCTTCTCTTGCGCGGCACTCGCCCAAGAATTGTTATCCGCACCTCCAGAGACCCAAAACGCCAAGACTTCGGACACAGCAGAGTGAAGACTGAACACAAGATGTCAAAAGTGGTATGTATCAGTGCTTGAAAGTCTTGGTCTCTGGCTATCTACTTGCCCCATACGGACGGAGTAAAGGTATGCCCATCGCCCACGGCCCCATCTATCACCCAGTCCATTCTACACCTTTTAAGCACATATGTCTATTAGGTAGTCCTATTTGCACGTATGCCTGTCGTTATACATCGCTGTACTGTCCAGCGATATTCCGATACCGCCAAGGCCTTCACCTGGGCCGTCCTCCGCATCCTCGAGCAGCAACTAGATGTATCGGAGCGTTCCTAAGGTAGTAGTCACGATTCACGACAACTGCAAAATATCAGAAACAATGTTCTTTCGAGAATCGAGGGCTGTTGGAACAGATCTGCAAGGCACAACAATGTATGCATACACTGAGTGGGTGGCTACCAAGTCGATAAGGTTCAATCATAATAGCTTCGGTTCATGAGAAAGGGATAGGCGTGCGTGCGGGGAACGCGGGCTTTATGGTGTTGAGCCCGTGTGGGCGATGCGCGTCAGCACATGCCATATCACCTTTATCATGATAGTTATGAAACCCCATTGCAAAAATTTCTGATGCCCCTCAAATTTCGAGTTCACTGTCGACCATCGTAAGAGGTTCCATGTGGTCGAATTGTAGAAGTTCCCTTTTGCCAAGAATGTAAATGTGATTGACAGTAACCGCAGCTCCATCCATCGGCCGATCTCCATTACGCCATCATCCATGACCGCAGGCGGCAGTCCTTCTGTTGCAAGTGTTTCATGATCTCGCAGTCTCATGTCTGCCTGGGGCTGACCCCTCCGCTATCTGCACCTTGTTCGTACAAGGGTCCTCAATCATGAGAATCAGACCGCTAGCCTCTAGGCAACGTAGTCGGTTGCGTCATGCACTTGTTGTAATATTAATATTCCAGGGCAGAGATGCAGTCGTGTAAAGTCTACGCATGCAAAACATCCCACTCCTGCGTCTCGCTGTGTGGCTACAGTGGACTTGAAAATCGGAAGGTCTAAGATGCTCGGCGTCGAAGGCCGCGCCGCCAATTCAAGTTTTGGTGTCTATGGCTTTGCCGCCACTTTCGAAGTTGAACAAGAATTAAGAATGGTCTAGCTTTAATGTCGTGTAATATGCTCCCATAAGTCACGCTTACAACTTCGAAGAAGAGCCGAGCAAGTGGAGTGGGTAATTACATGCGCGCAGTTACCTACAGGCTACAGCCCAAGTAATCGAGGGAATCTTCTCGCCCAAGGCCCGGAAGGATCATCTGCGTCACTCTCCAATGTAGCGTCCAACGTTTGTGTTATTGGATGCGGAGGAGAAATGATCGCGAAGCTCGATGTTGAAGATTTTGACGCGCTTGTCTTTCGCCGTGCTCTGAAGCCATTTTGGGATGCTGCAATGTCATGGAGGGATGTTCCAATGCCGTAACGAGAAGCTTCAAAGTCATGACGGGATACTTCAAGGCCATGTCGACGAGATGCTCGACCACGAAAACGTTTCCTTTTAGCAATAAGCACACCAGTACTCGCTCATATACCAGCGGGCAGTCCACGTACTTTCAAGATTAAAGATTATCGAAAGTGCTTGCCGGCTCTAGCCTACTCCGGTCTCCATAGCAAATTTGAATTCGTTTCCGTCTGGTAACGCCGAACGGCCCACGGGAATTGCAATGCGACTTGTTCAATGATTGCCCGCTCGTCTGGCGAAACAATGTCGTAACGCCGGTCAACTTCCAGAAAACGATACAGTTGTTGTGCCTCCAAAACATGGTTGTTCATCAGTACATAATGCGACGTTGTAGATTTAGAGTTCGAAAGAAGGCATGATTCATCATAATTATGGTTATAGAATGATGAGAGTATTGACCGGGTGAGCGTGGCGACCGTGGCGGCAAGATAGCAGAGGTAACATTAAAGAAAAAGATATGATGAATAGTGAATACCTGGCTGCCCGGTTGGCGACGGGCGTTCTGGGTCTTGCCTGACTTTTTGACAGATGCCATTGTTGTTATGTTTGGAAAAGGGTTTGATATCAGATGCTGGTACTAGTTTGGTAGTCATGACTGGTCTGGTTTGGCCTGGTCTGGTTTGATTTTGGTGATGCAATTGCTGCCAATTGTCAGAGGTGTGCAGGGTGTACATAGATTGCGTAGCTATCTACGCTGAGCCGACTGTATATGTAGATGTGGGATACTCCTCTGGCCTAACATGCGGCTTTAGGCGTTGATTCCCTGATGAACCGTTCTGAGGTATGCCATCTCATCATGACGATAAGCCCTCGAGCCTTGGTGTAAGTTACAGCCAAGATTTGTTAAGTCTTCACCGCTGTGGTACTTTGCAGCGTAAATTTTACTGACTTCATGCGCTTCAGGGGTGACAAATATGACCCTTGTATCGCTCAATTGAATGAAATATTGAGGAGTCGTCTCGACTGGTGTTTCTCCCGAAGCCTCTGGCCGTTGACGCTCAACCTGCGTATGATCGGCTCTGGCACTGGCAGTCAAGGCGCTGGGCTCGAAAGCATGAGATTAGCACTCCTTTGACCGCTTTCCCCGAGCGGATGTGAGCAATTCCCATAAGTGTTAGTGAAATCCAGGACGCAATGCGGCAATTATATATGGCCATGAAGAACTTGGCCGCCACGACGACCTTGGACCCTTTCCATCTGTGGCCTGGATCAACCAACCCGAGGCCCAAGGCTCGCAGCTGAGGGCAAGTTCGTGGCCGAGCTGTGTCTGTGTAGTTGTCTAATGCTGAGCCTGGCGTGGAATGGCCGTCTTGGTTCAAAGTTCTGTCAATGCTGCCTGTGTAGTATTGTGCTTCGATGACTGTGTCGTCACACGGTGCATAAATGCCATCTCGGCCGGACTTGTCAAACATCCGGATCTGGTTGACGAGCTTGATAACCGTCCTCTCGACTGTATCAAGATCCATGATTCCTTGGAAGGTCCGACTTGCTCTCGAATAGGATCCATTGATGTGCCTGAGTCGGCTAAGATTAGCCGTAGGACTACAGAGAAGGGGACCTGACTGTGGTATACTTCGTGATGATTCAAGAGATTCAGAACTTCGTGCGGGCCGTGAAAATGGTGTCGGTTCGCTGAGGTAAAGGGAAACATTCAGATGTGGGAAACCGGTCCAAATAATGAGACAAAGACCGATGGTAAAAATGCTCCAGGCATCTGAGAAGGAGAAAAGAGGGGAGGTGGGAAATAAACTGCCTTATCTTTCAGCTGTAGCCTAGTGGACAGTTCTAACTTCTACCGCAAAACTGTCAAGAGCGTCCGTGTCGCTCCGTGACGACGACGCGTCAACAGACTGTTTTAGGGGTGTGGCCAGGTGAGTTGTAGTCTGAAGCACTGGAGGAGTGAGGGTCTGAATAATACCAAAACGGGCTTTCTACTAGCGCAGTAGCGCTCGAGATATGCAGAAGTGTTTTCCCGCTCCAGCCCACGCTTCTATGTAATCATTCCTATCATCTTCGAGCAATGATGTGCCCGTGCGACTCGCTTGATGATTGATCACCCATTGACCTCAGGGCTTTTCATTCGATCGGTCAGTAAAAGCCGATATTGATAGAGTCTCGAGCCTCCGAAACTCGGGTAGCCGATAACCCATGAAGCAATAAGGCCAAAAAAGAAGTACAAATAAGGTGAGTTAGAGCCGACAACCAATCTCAAAGAGAAGTTGTGTACGTCAAGATATCATAGACTCCATCTCCTCAGCCTCAAATTGTCGAATTTGGTCTAGGTACTCAGGTGTAATTGGATCTCCCCGAAGGCTTAGACCTCCTGTAAGCTCGACCTCGGCGTTCTGCTGAAGAAGTCGTATGAGTTCGCCAGAGTCACCAGAAGGCATTGAAGCGAGTCGAAGAATTGGTTGCGCATTACTATCCTGATGTTGTTGGATTAGTTGCCGGAGCTGTAGATAAGAGTTCAGACATCGTTGTGTGCATTCTGCAACTTCTGCTTCCAAATAGCCCATCCTTTTCAGCTGGACGTTACACCAGTCCCCGGTCTCTAGGCTGAGAAGTGCCTGAGTGTCGACTGATTGCAGCGGATCTAGCATTTGAGTTAATGCAATGCGGTCGTCTGCATCGCTAGACTGGCCGAGAGGCACGCCCCAGTTTCCGGCTGTGTGCGTCAGATAGAACTCGGCTGGAGTACCGGTGACGATCTGACCTCCAGCTCTTGGCGCATGTATCGGACGGGTATTCCATGATTGAACAAAGTATGCGAAGTGATCTCGAATTAAAGGGCCGTAAACTGCGTACAGGGCAATTTGATCCACAAGGTTTCCTTCGACAAATAGTGCGTATCTTGCAAGACAGTCGAATGATTCTATCCAGCTATCAGCAGAAGAAGATGGTTGTATAATTCGCCACCAGCTTTTCAGTTGGAAATTTGGGGCGATTGGTCCACAGAAATGGCTAGAGGAGATTCGGTTGGCTTGTGTAAATGTATGGTGCTGTCCGTGTGAATCTTTGTACGTGATTGTAATGGGATTCGCATCTGCTAATGTTGCTTGAGCAGCTACCCATAATTCTGGGCGCACTACATCGTCAGACCTTGTAAAGAAAGGCCGCATTCCAAGGCGTTTTGTTGTACGGAGGTACAGCTTCTGTGCGCATAACGCAGCTGTGGCAGATCGGCCACAGTAAAACCAGATGATACAGCGAGAGTACGCATCTATACACGCATAAAAACGTAAGCCAAACTTGCCAAGGTCTTCCAATCCACCAAGGCACCAGAGAAAATTTGGTCCTGGGACATGAAAGTTTGTACCGTGCTTCAGTTTTCCATGTAAATGGCGATGACTCTCTCCACGAGATACAGAGCGATATAACTCGCATATTCGGTTCTGTGAGACCAACACCTCGCATTTCTGCTGCATATAATGGTAAAACTCTCCTTGTCCGGCGTTACGTACTGCAGCTATATCTGGCAAGTCCTGCTCAAAGAATTGTATCGCACTTTCAAGGGCAAGAGTACGATCTTCCCTCGTAAGACACCGACGCTTCATTCCATTCTGAAACCGAATTTGACGAATGGTGTAGAGTGTACAAGGCAAGTTGTCGCATTGCTGAAGATGGTGTAGTATTAAAATATCAGAGTAGCCATAAGCGAAGAAGTAGTATCGGACGCGACTAATAAGCTCCTCTGTGATTTGCACGCGCGCTCTGCGTTTGAAGCCCCAACTGTCAAGATGTGAATATAGCGTGCGTTCAACAATAGGTGGGAGGTCTTGTTCTGCAAGGTGTCCGTTGATGATGCCTACTATCGTGGGAACTGAGACGTCCTTTAAGAAAAGCTCAGAGATCTCTTCATAATAGTGCTGAAGATTCTCAGCGCCCTTCGCCCTGTTCAGACCCCATTCTTTAAGATTTCGCTGCAATGTACGCAAGCTGATCGTACGTTGGTTTTGTGCAACCAGGTGCGTATTTACTTCTTGGAGAATTTCGTCTTGTTGACATCCATCTTGAAGCAGTGTCAGGATTAGCTCTCGTACGCTCTCAAGGTCGGTTCTGTTTAAGCTCCAATCTTGAAGATATCGTTGTAATGTGCGCAGACCAATGGTACGTTGGCCCTGCGCAACTAGCTGCGCATTAACTTCCTCTAGAATTTCTTCTTGTGAAATTCCTTCACGCGTAAGTGTAAGTATTAGCTCTCGTACGCTGTTGATATCGGCTTTCTTGCGTCCCATAATGATAGATCTCAGCCGTGTTGTGGTGCTGTCAAGATGCGGGGGAGAGGCCAACAAAACAGAAGCTGCGAAAGAAATGAAGGGGGTGTGGTCTCAAGTCTGCAGCGGCCTGGACTCTGCCGGCGTGCGGATTCGTACCTAGCTAGAGGTACATACATATGTACCTTTCAAGTTGCATTTACCTACGTGCCAAGAAAAAAGATACCTAGGTACTTATCACCTCACTGTTTGTCGCGTCGCGTCAAGACACCTTCATCCACGTTGATCTCTATAAATTTCACAACTGCGCATCTCTAGAATGCACGATGGTTAGAATACGGTAAGTCAAGTTATTGCGTGTTGTGGTCCAAAATTTGGCCAATGCTGAATCTTTGTCTTCTTGCCAAGGTGTGTCTCTTGATCCAAGAAATCAGGATACCATATCCAGGCTGCATGACGCAAGAAACAAGGAAGAACGAATGCAAAACAAATAGGAATAAGAGGCGGCAGGTGTCAATGCCTGTCACCTGGGTACTTTGGCATAAAAGCGTGCAAATTCAGATTGAACCTGCTCATTCTCAAATTGTCGGATTTGGTCGCAAAATTCAGGGAGAATTGGGTGCCCTCGAATGACCGCATCTTCTCCGTCCTCTCGAAAGGCTGGTGGACCAAGCTCGACCCCGGAACACCTGTCAGAGATCGTAAGTGTTTGCGGCTGACACTGTCTTCATGAGGGATCGGAGCGAGCCGAAGGATTGGCTGTGCATGACTGTCTTGGTGTTGTTTGATTCGTCGCCATAGCTGTAAATAGAAGCTCGAATGCAGCTTTGTATAATCTTCAATTTCTGCTTCAGAGAAGTCCATCTCTTGCAGTTGGGTGCTACACCGATCCTCGGTCTCTTGTTCGAGAAATTGCTCGTTGTCGACTGACTTCAGCGGGTCTAGCATTTCGTTTAATGCAATGCGGTCGTCTGCATTAGGATCCTGGCTGAGAGGGATGCCCCAATCATGAGCTGAGGGCGATTGATAAAGGTCTACAGGAGTTCCAGCGGTAACCTGCTCTCCGTTTCTTTGGGTACGCATTGTTTGGTGATTCCATGATGCAGCGAATTGTGCGAAGTGATCTTGAATCATAGGACCTTAAATTGCGTACAGGGCAATCAGATCCATAAACGTTCCGTCTTCAAGTGTTTCATATTTTCCAAATACCTTATACCCCTCAAGAAAATGGATGAACTTGATCCAGGTATCAGCAGCACCTAGATGTACGTCACGCCACCGGCCGGCGGCTACGGATTCCGAGTTCCGGGGCGCTTGGTGCAAATATATTGCAAGAGGAGATTAGGTTGCCTTGTGTAAAAGTATGACGCTTTCCATCTGCATCGTCGTACGTAACTGTGTTCGTATTTGCACTTGCCAGTGTTGCTTGAGCAGCTGCAGCCTGCCCAATAGCGTGTGTGAAATTGATCGTCGTCAGACCTTATAAAGAATGGCCACATTCCGAGGCATTTCGCTGTACGAAGGTACTGCTTCAGCGCGCATTTCGCTGCTAAGGGGGATCGGCCACAGTTAAACCAGATGATACAGCGAGAGTATGCATCGATGCATGTATATGTCTGGAAACCAAACTTCTCAAGCTCCTTGTATCTATGGACACACCACAGAAAATTCGGTCCCGACACTCGGAAGTCTATACTGTGTTCGAAGTTTGCTTGAAATCGGCGATGTACCTCTTCAGGCAATTCAGAGCGGTTCAAATCGCACAATCGCCGTTCTGAAAGCTGCTGCATATGATGATAGAAATCTCCTCGTCCAGCGTGATGTACTGGACATGCATCTCGCCAATATATTTCCTCGAATTGATATTTACATTGGATGACAAGTTGACGGTCTTCCTCTGTAAAACACCGACGTTTCATTCCATACTGCGAACAAATTTGACGAATTTTGTGGAGTGTACAAGGCAAGTCGTCGTTTTGCTGAATATGGTCAAGTGTTAATGCATCAGTGTAGTTAAACCTGTAGAATGAAATTGCACGCGGCCAACGAGCTCATCTGTGACGTCTATGCGTGCTTGACTGGGTTTGTAAAGGTGCCCAATGTCTAACTCATGCGGCTCATCAATTGGCCGTAATACAAACTGCTCGTCGAGTAGTTTTGCGATCCCAGGAAGTGCCCTGACCACAACGATGGGTGGAAAGGCCTCTTTATCATCTAAGCCCCATTCTATGAGATGTCGTTGCAATGTACGCAGGCCAATGGGACGTTGGTTTTGGGCACGCAGCTGCGAATTAACTTGTTGAAGTATTTCATCGTCTTCGCTTCGCTTCAATTGAGATAGATAGTATGTACCAGCTGTCGTACGCAGTTGATATCGGCTGCACTGCGCGCCATGATAAAATAATTCTGGCAGTTTTTGAGGCACTGTGACTAAAATGCGGGGAGAGGAGATCAAAAATAGACGAGAAGCCGCGACAGAAATTGAAGAGTTTGACTGCACAGCAGTGACTACTGAACTATCGCTTTTTGAGCCAATCACACAGTCACCCTTGCCCCAGCACAGTAGGTGCCTGTACATTGTATGTAGCCAGCTGTTGGAATGTATCCGCGAGGGTGCGTGATGAGCGGACAAGAAAAATCTCGTGTTTTCATGGAAGCGATCGAAGAAGTAGAAGAAGAGAAGAAATAGAGAGAAGTATATACACAGAAGGTTCACCATTACCTCGACTTCAACGCCTACAACTTACAAGTTATGTACTCCGTACATAGGTACATACTTAAACACCGGCCCTTCTTGCGAACCTGACCATTGACCAGCCAACCACCTGTTCATAGTGGCTCCACATAAGCAACACAAAACTTCTCCCACTTCACCTTTCGACGTGATTCGTCAATGCCATCGTCTTTGAGCAGCCATGCCACCCACGCCCTTTGAAGCCATGCAAAGAACATTTCGACGGCACGCCGAAGAAATAAAGTGCGTTCAGCCTTAAAGTTTACAGCAGTGTACACGCTCCGTACCTTAGGTAGCTTGGAAGGTGCTGTATGCAGGCACCGCTATGTACTCCGAGTCTACAGTGAAGTCGTGAAACTTGCTGTAAACGCGTTTGTTCAGCCTTTCCAGACAAGCCCATCGCTGTTCTTTGTTACACGGCAACAAAAAGAAAATTGGCTTCAGCGCTGCGACGTCTTCAAACAGAGACAAATAAGCAACCATTCATTACCATTATAGAGTGTAGAGAGAGATGCGCAATTTAAGAGACACCTTTTTTTTCCTGGCGTCTTGCATTGCAAAGCCGTGCAACACCCAAATCTAATACATAGATCAACATGCCCAACGAAATGCCCAACAAAGGCCCCAATCTGCTCTTCACTGTTGAGCACGGCGCTGGACAGACCCAGATCGGGACTTGGTGTCTGGGAGGTCAAAATCGCACATTGAACTTGTAACTTGGCCCAGTCTCGGAATGGGCCCAATGAGGCAACGTAAGGTTTTTTTTTGAGTATTGTTATTTCTACCACCCCATATTACTATTCAAACCACCTACCCCACTTTTGCCCCATAAAGTTTTGGGCGGACTCAATTTTTCTC